>VXBC01001027.1:639031-663548 GCA_013399945.1 Ploceus nigricollis | reverse complement strand
CCCGGAGGAGCCCGGTACTGTCCGCTGCCCCGTCTATTTCCCGCTCAACGAGTGCGGCTCCGGGGGAAGAGCCAGCCCGCCAGTGCGGCACCCCCTTGTCCTTTCCCCCGACCTCCTCCTCGGAGCGGGAGTAAGGAACGGGTGCGTCCCGGCTGGCCGCGGCTCCGGCGAGGGAGGGCGACCGAGGCGGGGGCCGATGCCGGCGCTTTGCCGCAGCTGCTGGAGCGGGCTCAGGGAGGGGGGCGGCGGGCCCGGTGCCGCCGAGCAGGGCACACCTGTCGACCGTTCACCCGGCGCCCCCGCGGCTGGACAGCTGAGGGGACGAGCGGGGAGGGGACTGGATTCCACCCCCCGGCAGAGCCAGGGCCCTGCAGAGGCGCTGACGGGGGTTGCCGCAGCCCCCTCCTCCCCTCCCCGCCCCGCTGGGGTTAGGCAGCTCGGGGCAGCAGTCCCTTGGCCGGAGCTCCCGGGGCTCCGTACCCCTTTCCCGCCCGGCCCGCCGGGTTACCAGGTGCAGAGCTCGGCTCCGCACGGGAGCCGCAGAGGAACACGGTGCTGCAGGACGCCTGTGCCCCGCAGAGCCTGGAGGTGAGCCCCCGGCCGCCGCACCCGTCTGATGCTTCGAGCTGGCAGTGCAGAAATCAAAACTTATCCCTCATCTCCTCCCCGTTCTTTCACCTGGGAGGGAAGCAGACTTCCGACTGATGGGTGCACGACCCATCCACTTTCTAAGTGGAGTCCAGTGCTGAAAACAAAGAGAGGAATTTGACGTCCCCCAGACAAACTTGTGGGTCTTCCACACATGGCCCGTGGCCTGGAAGACAGGATGCTAGGGATGAAATGGCTCTCTCCCATCTGCAATTTCGGGAGATGCTAGAAGCAACTGCTCTGGAAGATGTCTTTCAGAGTCTCACCTCTGTTCCTGTCCCATCTTCCAAAGACAGGGACAGGACCACCTTTTTGGTGATGGGATCAGTGTCTCCCTGGCTCCCGGCACCAGGTCCAAGCCCCTCAGCTTGCCGGTGAGCTGAAGTGGATAGGTGTTTGTGCAGGCTTAGATGGTGCCTCGCTGTGAGGGACAAAAGGCTGCCTACTGGCTCTGGAGGGAATGTCCAATCATGGTAGCTGCTTTCAGTTTTCACAAATGTCTGTTGAAGAAGAGCAGAGTTTGATTTTAATTTTTTAAAATTATTTTTCATTAGCAAATTGTCACACCATGCCCAGTACTCCTCATAAGGAACCTCACAGAGAGATGTTTTTCCGTGCCAGCATGGAGAGGGGTCTGGGCAAAGGCAGTGGTTTTCCTGCTGTTATTGTAGTTCCTGGATTAGCCTGACCTGCAGCCCAGATTCTGCCCATGTAAGCCCACCTATATTCCTGTCCAAGGCACTGGTTTAAAAACCAATATTAATCTTTGTCAGAGAAACCGTTGCAAGCCTCAATTAATATCTATTACATTTCTATAAGGGCTTAATTCAGGCAATTATTAGATCGGCAAATTGTGACTGGATTGCAAAAGTATTGGTTAATGTTCCCTATGGAGAGCTGGCAAAAAAAACCTTGTATCTTCTCTCTGTCAGATGCTACCCAAAACCTTGAGACTGAGAGGTGAGGCTGACTTTGGAGACTGCCAAAAAGAAAAAGCCAGAAACCTGATCTAGGAGACCGCTCCAAAAGGAAGATGAGATGAGCAGGGGACATGAGGTCTGTCTCGTGACCTGGCACATGTGCCCTGGCCTTGGGGACAGGGGAGGTACCTGGGTCTGGGAACAAAGTCCCAGATGGGGAGAACTGCTGGTTTCAAGCTGCATCAGGAAGGCAACGGGATGAGACTGTGGTGCCATGGAGGGAGGAGGGTCAGAAACAGGAGTCTGTGGCGTCTCTGAGCAGGCTCAGCTATTTATCTGGTTGTTTAAAAATGGGAGATTGCTATTTACTTAGGGCCTGATGGCAGAGGGGGCAAAGCTCCCCCTCTTGCTGTGGGCCACTGGGGCTGGTGGGTATTAGGCTGTGCCAAGGCTGGGCATTTGCTGTTGGCTGGGGAACAGTCTCTACCAGCTGGTATTAAAGTTCGTGCTGAGGCTGTTGGAAAAACCCTCTATTGTCAACACCCAGCTGAAATAGGCTGGGGTTTCGGACGGCTGGAGAAGGAATATTTCTGAGGCCAGTCCGCCACACTTCCCTTCCTCTTCTTTGTGTGCTGCTCCCCCTCACCAGCACCCCTGCCCTCCTCCCGCCTCACCTCTGAATATTAATGCCTCTGGCAGATTGGATAATAATGTGACTGGGAATTGAATGAAGCTGGTTATTAGCTCTGGGCTTCCTTGGGGCATTTAAGGGAGTCCACAGGCTGATCCTGGAAGCTTGGCAGCACAAGGGACCAGGGCCAGACTCAGTAAAGAGGGGGGGTCACTTCTGTGGGAAAGGATTTGCTTGAATCCTCATCTCCCTCTGACCCCAGAGGAGGACAGGTACGACAGCCTAGCCAGAGCAATTCCTGTGGGATGGTTAGCAATAGATCTGTTGGGTTTCGGAAAAAAAAAAAAAAAAAGTTTTTTTTAGGAAAGGCCTAGGAGATCTAGCAGGGCAGAAGCTAAGAAACATTTATGTTATTAGGCTTTAAAAAGAGGTGGGGAGTGAGCAAGGGAGGTCCCTCTCTTCCCTTCCCATCAGCATCAGATTATTACCAAGCAGATTCAGGAAGAGAGCCAATCCTCTATCCCTAAACAGGAAATTTCCTGATTTGCAGGGGGTAGGTTCATCTTCGGAACACTCATTTCTGAAGAGCTGAACCTTACGATCTCTCTCCTCAGGAGCCTCCTAGCTTTTCTATATGTAGATCTCTGGATGCTTTAGCGCGAAGGGAAATACCCCTGTTAAGCAAAGGAGAAACTGAGCTCTGGCAGAATTTCCTGATCTGAGTCAGAAATACAGCCTCTGTCCCTTGATCCTCAATCTGATGCTCTTTTCTATCTCCTAAAACACAGCTCCACCAGAAAATAAACATTTACACCCTTTTGAATAGTGCAAAAGAGGACGGAAACCAGAGCTGGATTTGCAGAAACTGATATTCATTTTGTCCCTCTGATTTTTCAACTGTTCAAAATGTTCTGAGATGCATTAATGGGACTGCAGTTACTGGGGATCTTAGCAGATCCCCATCTTGGGGGAGCTGGGTCCTGCGTGCACTAAATTAACCCCTAACAATCACCATCAGAGCTGCAGTGCTTGAGACACCTGTTTGTAAACCCCTATCAAACAAGTTCACAATCCCAAATCTGAGAGCCTAAGAAATACTTCTGTTGGGAGGATATAGCACATATGCCACTCTGCATCACATAGCACTGATCCTATAGGCTATTTTTTTCAAATACATACATTAAATTGCTACTTAGGGAGCTTCAGTGGTGTGGCACAGGCTGGAATGCTCAGCACCTGCTGAGCCCTCTGCAAAAACTGAAAAAGTACAAAGATGGAATGAAACAAATGACTAGAGGTTCGCAGTTACTTCCACCTCTCTCTCCCTCTTTCCATTCCTTCTTCCCCTCAACCTTATTTAAAACAGAAGCAGCCTTCCCACCACCCATTGCCTTTTCTCTCCTTTGCAATGCTGCCATTTATATGAGTCTAATTTTCTTTTAAAAAAGCTGATTATAAATGACCATTGTGAAACATGAGGATTTAACGGTAAATCAAGTTGACCTGTCTGCGTGTGGACGTTTTTATTTACTCCTTTTTTTGAAAAGCAAATAAACATAGAATCCCTCCCACATAAAGCAGCTCCCCACTTAGATTTGAACAGAGTTTAAAAGAAATCTCTTTTGTTTTAGCCATTTTTATTTCCTGTTTGTTTCTGAGCTTAGACTTGACAATGGAAACCACATGAAATTCCCTGTTTGTTCCATCAGTTTTATTTTTGGTGCCCAACTTCCAGTTCTGTGAGTTGGGTTTGGGTTTTTTTTTTTTTTAAGTAAATGCATGGAGGTTTTCTTCCTAAAAAAATAAATAAGAGTTTTTAGAGGACTGGATATACTAGGATAATTTTAAAAAATTGGATTGTTAAGGTAAATTAATCGAACTATAAAGGTCAGCCTCCATATGAATCCATACCTAAGCAGAGAGAAATACCAAAGCGATGAAAAATATGGACTTTCTTGTCCTTTTTAAAAGGGTTTTACAGCGTACTTTGTGTTGGGTGGGTTTTAATAACAGTGCCCCAGTGCCTGAGCTCAGATATGCCCGAGTCGCAGACCAGGGTGGGAGGCTGGAAAGCCGTTCCCTGGCCCTGGAGCTGCAGCAGAGGTTGCTCTCAGGGTGACAGGGTCTGGGCGGGCAGAGGCGTTTTTGGCTGTACAGCCCCGTCCCCGGAGCAGGCTCGCCCGTGGACGGGACGTGGTGTGACCCAGGCAGCAGTGTTGTGAGATGGCTCACATCCTTCTGCCCCATCCCTTTTCTCTCCGAGCCGCTTTGATGGGATCGCCCGAGGGCCAGACTGGCTGAGTAATTAGGGCTCTGCAGCTTCCTCTCCTACCCACCCAAACTGCCTACCTCCCAGGGCTCCGCATGGGACGCGGCCTCGAGCAGATGGAAAAACTGAGGATTTGGCGGGGGAAAGGGGTGGGAGGGAGGAGGAGGAGTAGGGGTGGAGAGGAAAAAGAAGCAGACTTTGTATACAGTCCTTAGGCAGCACACTCCCACATTTCAGGATTCCCAAAGTGAAACCTCTTGGTTTTGCTTTTGCAGCGACTGCTGTGCCCTGGATTTAGGGACGCGAGACATTTTGCCACGGCCTCGAGTGGGGCCTCTAGGCGAGAGGCTCCAGGAGAAGGGCTGCGAGCCCTCTCTGCTTGCCCACCCGCCCTTCCTCCTCCTCGGCCCCGACTCGCACAACGTTCGCGGCCGCTGTAGGACAGGAAAACCGGGCGATCCGCGGGCCCGATCCTGCCGGCACAGGCCTCGTGCGAAGCACTGCGGGATCGGCCCCGGCAGTGTTTGCTAATCGCCTCCCTCGGCCCCTTCAAACAGTGTCTGGGTAAACAGGCTGACCTTCAGGGCATGTTGCAAGGTCCATAAAGATGGAGTGTGGAGAGGGAGCAAGCTCCAGCATCCCTCGCGGAGCCACCCTCCTCCCGCCCCAGCCCTACCAGCTGCAGTATCGCAAGGAAGAGGGGAGGGATACTGTAAGCTGAGATCATCCACTTGTTTTATTCACGGCAGTCTTCATTCTGCAAGGATCTTCTTGCCAGAGAGCTTTAAACAAAATTTAAATACCGATTACTTGGGGATAAAAAAAAGAAAAATCATCAGGAAACTTTACAGCCAAGCACAGCAGACATTGGCTCCCTACCTTGCACTGAGACAACACATCCCTCGGAGCAAGCCAGCAGTTTCTGGGCTCTTGTTTCCTTAACCAACAGAGCTGCTCGTTGGCCATGGTGGTTGGTGGGGCCATCACAGCGCTCCTGGCAGTTACCCCTTTTCCCTTTGCAGCTCTGCAACCTGCTGAGCTCTGACAGATTGTTTTAAAACAACGATCTAGTACCACCCCTCCCCCCGAAAAAGCTTCTTTCTAGCTGCTGATTTTGCCGAGTTCTGTCATAGAACAAATGTTTATGATCAAGTTGAAGTTCTCCAGAAAGGATTTCCAGAAGTGGTGATGGATGGCAGACACTGGCAGCCCTACAGTGCACGGAGGTCAGACAGCCATAGTGGTGTGACATGCTGGTGGCAGGGTGTCCATCCCAACCTTCAACCCCCCACATTACCCACTTGATGACAAACTTTCTTGAGCATGTTTACTAATTGTGAGAATCATTTACATCTTTGATAACATCTGATTTATCCACTGCCCTTCATCTGCATACAAATCTCCTAACAGCAGCTGGAGCCACAGAGCTATCTGGGCCTCCCTAAAATGAGCCAACTTTACAGCCACAGAGATACAGAAATGACCCAGCCCTGCTTCTGCAAGCACAACCCCCATAGGGATCAGGCCAGTTTCCTTTGACTGCCAGAATAATTAGTCAAATTTATACAATCGCCCAACTAAATACAGCAACACATACCGATCTGCTGATGCCAGGCCCTGGTGGCCTTGCTGCTGCATGAGCAGCGTGTGTTCAGCTGAGCTGCAGACAGGCTGCCTGCACCTCTCGTTCCTGCCGGGATTCTGGCTTGCAACTGTCTTGTCTTGGTCCTGGCTCCGCAAGAGCAGATCCCAATCCCTTGTACACTGTGGCTGTGCAGCTATTTCTCTCATGCAGATGCAGGCAGATCCCTCAGTAGTGGCACAAGTTGCTTTGCAGCCAGCTTGACGGGGCTGCAGGAGTGGGCAAGGGCAGGTGGGGATGAACAGAGTCAGTATGTTCCAGCCAGGCCAGTGCTGGCACTCCGCTTTAACAGAGCCTTTATTTCAGTTGCAATATTTTCCCAGGCAAAATTTCTTACTGAAATCAGCCTTTTTTCTGCCTTGCCCAAAACAAAGGGATTAATTTCCATAAAGGACTTTTTTTCTCCTATAACTGCAGACCGTGCTGTCACTCCTAGCACTCCTGCATAGTGTATCCACACCATGCCAGCAACTTTCCGCAATTAGAAGTTTTTTGGGCAAAACTGAGTTTTTGCTGATTTATTTTGTTCCAGATGCCTAACAAACAAAGTAAGCCATAACAAAGCGTAGCCTTTTTAATATAACTGCACAGTCTGTCAGAATGAAAATCCTGGTCCTGGTTGATAGATCCAAGGTGCCAAACACCCCACTGAGGCATAGTGTCCAACTGGAAACACAGCCGGACACAGTGAGATCTGAAGCACAGTGCTTACAAGAATGCAAGAACTATGAATGTTTAGTTTAGAGGAAAAAAAACCCAACTTTGCAGAAAGTCTGTCAGGGCTTTTCTTTTATGCTAAGATTAGCAATTTGTTTCCAAATGTTGTGTGCCTTTTCAGAAACTATCCAGGTACGCTAAGGGTAGCACTGAGGTCCAAAGATATTATTGTAAAGAACTTGCTTTAAGCAAAGCCCAAGCACATTACCCTGCCTCTGCAGAAGCCAATGCTTCAGCTTGGCAGGGTCTGCACCAGTGCGGGGGATTGCAGACACACCTGTTGTGGGGAACGATGCGCTGTGTATGGGGCATGGTGACATCAGGGCGCTTCCACAGCACAGGGGCACAGCACAGCCCATCAAATCAGCGAACAGGACACATTCCATTGCAGGCTTTTTTTGCTGTGGACATGGGTATGGAGCTGTCAATCCTTGGGACATTTCCATTGTGATAATCCTCTGGAATACAGGCGGTTTATTAACCCTCTGCCACCCAGAGCAGAGGTTTCAGCCATCATCCTCCTCTGCAGCTGGAGGTTCATGTCAATGTGAGAGAAGCAAGTGGCCTGATCCCATCTTGCAGGCTGCCTCCAGCCCCTACGAAGTGCATTAGGCAGTGTCCAGCATGGTTGGGCATTTTCCTAGCACCTCTTATCTGAGGATCTGAAAGCACTTAAAAGAATTTTGCTTCATTACCTCCACCAGCTCAGATATGCTCATTTATGTTATTTCTGAGATGAAGGATACAATCCCAGAATAGCCAAATAGTTTTACCTGCATCATAAGACAAGTCAGTGGCAGCACCTTACTTCCTCACCCTCTTCCCACCTCACATTATCGGGAACTTCTCCTTACAGCCATGCACAAAAAGAGAAATAACCTGGACCCCCTTGTCAGAGAGCTGCCAGCTCTCAGGTCCTTGCTGTCAGCTGTGGCCAGGAAGCCTGGCAGCAAGAGCCTGGGCTACTGCAGTTCCATGGCACCATGCACAGCTCTCAGTGCTCAGGGGTTAGTGCCCAGCTGTAGGGACTAAATCGAGAAATACAGTTTATTATAACCTGTGACTCAGCCCTTGCGGAGGTCAATGATCCACTTCTGAGTGTGCACCCGAAACCACTGCTCAGGCAGCCTGAGGCTGTGCACAGCCTGATGTTTTTGGAGGCAGGCAGCTTGCTCTCCTGTCCCATAATGGCCCTGCGCTCCGGGTCACCAGTTGGCTGCTGCTGTTTATCTTCCAGTGATTAATGGTTGCTCTTGGTTCCTGCTGCAATTCCATTAAGATTAGAGATTTAAAGCTACACTGAGATGTTTAGCAGTGGGTGACCTTGGTCTCCCCATAGTTATATTTCTATAGTCTCAAGGAAACAAATATTAACTCATTTTGCACCCCATCCTTCTTGCTTTCTAGCAGTGGGGAAAGAGCCCCTCACAGGCAGCCCTTGTGTTGGCCAGCAAAGAGAATCTGACTCTTGGTTACTGCACGATTCCTCTGCTGTGCTCTTGTGACACTTGTAATTCCAGCCCACAGGTGCTCTGATGGCACCATCACCTGAACAAACACGTATGCAGAGAACAAAATGCTCTTCCTCGAGAGGACAGGCACACTCTCAATCACTTCCTCTTTGACAAGGAGCAGAGGGAGAGGCAGGGCCTATTCCACCTTGCCTCAGCCCCTCACGGGGACCAAAGTACAGAAGCAAATAATCTTCCTGAAAATGTACATTTAAATAGAAGCCCAAATGTTTGTCTCTCCTAAAAGTAAGCCAGCACACAGGGAACATGAGCATGGGAGGAGTGAAGCAATCAGCAGTAGTTTGACTTCTGCGATTGATGGAGCAGGAAGAGACAGCTCTGACCCTAAGAATCTAGTGTAACATCATATCTTCACCTCAGGGGATGCAAGAATGAAAGGACACTTCCCCCCAAATGATTGCAGAGCACCTTTCAGCCTGAGGGGTAACCCTGAACTCTTTATGGAGATCAGCAATTCCAAGCAGAAGATTCAGCTACTCTGGCCCTGGCTGGAGGCAGGAAACTCACAGATCCACAGGGCTGTGCTGATCTGCTTGAAGAGAGGCCAGCTTAGGGCTTCCCTCCTATCCTTGGGTCATCAGTGGTCATTGTGCTGCTATCTTGGAACCTGAAGCATCAGGTCCTTGAACCTGAAGCACCCCTGCATGCCCATGGGAAGTCAAATAACATCAAAACAATGCAAGAGACAGCTTTTCACTTCCAGATTAACCTGCCAAAAGCAGGTCCAGCAGGAAGCCTGCTCCCCAGTGGCAGTGCAGAGAGTTGAGCAGCACACACTAGTCAGTCTCTAGGCAGCTCTCAATGGGCAAGACCCACGTCACAAAAGCCACCCCTATAATTAGCCTTGCTTTGCTTGAAGTCAGCCTCTATGTTTCCTTCCCACCCCTTCAAAGAAAAAAACACCCAAGCAAAATCCTCTTTGCTCCCAGGTAATGGAGCAGTGTGTTACTGAGAACCAGGAGACAGGTCACAGGGACCCTTGTTTCTGTTTTCAGAAACAGAAACAAGGTAAACAAGGTTGCCCTCCTCACGAAGGAGTGTCCTCCTTCTACTGCCTAAATGTTCCCAGCTTGAGCAGTCAGGAGCTGACACAGAAATAGAAAGGGGGTACATTTGAAAAGAGAAAAGGCCTAGAACTAGGATTGCTCTTCCCCTGCCCTCCGCCATGCCCATGGAGGAGGGATGGCAATTCCCTGTCTGGCTGGAGGGTCTTGTACAGGTGGCCACAGCATGTTCACATGGGCCAAGGAGAGGACACACATGGGCAGTGACTGGAAGAAGAGATGTGTTTGTTACAGGTTTGGGAACCTTTATCTCAGGGACAATAACACATCGATGGAAGGAGTTACAGGTGCTGGAGCAGACTGGGAGCCATGGCTAGTTTTACAAAACTGAAGCCTCTGAGAGGCCTGGGTGCATGTTGCTAGTACAGGAGCTGTCCCTAAAGAAACTGTTCTTTTATGTTAAAAGAAAGTGACATGAAGAGTCAGATGAAGATGGTAAATTTGATTTTATCTAAAAATATTTTTGAGTTGCCAATTTCACTGATTCCTTGAGACTAGACAAACAACTTAGTAGAAATGCCATGAAGGTTTAGCATTGACTTTTTTAATGTCTCTGCCTACAGCAAGATCTAGCCAATGTGGACAAAAGTACCTTTTTTGAATCCAAAAGGGCTGTATAATCTAGAAGAATACCTTAGAGCCTTTTGTGTCAGTAGCATGGGGTTGCCTTTGGGTAAATACATTGGTACAGAGCTCACATGCTGTCACCATTGCAGACTTTTCCTGCTTTTATAATGATACTGAGTAGATCCCTCTCTCCCCTTGCTTTTGCTTCTCCATGACCTGCTGAGAGCAAACTGAGAAGGCATTCCTTGATGCCACCACATATGGCACATGCAGTAGGTTATGCAATTACATATATACATACATCATCTTCTCTCTGAAATCCTGCTTTTAAATTCAGTTCACAAAGCAAACTTGTGCTCAGCCACGAGCTCCAGTTTAAACTTGAATACTGGCCACCCTTCCTAACCAGTTTTAATCTAAGTGCCCACTGTATATCTGAGGCAGGCTAAGCATGCTAGGTTGTGTCCAGCAGTTTGGATGAACTTTGCAACCACTGCATGGGTGCAGCCCAGGATGGGGCACAAATTTTCAATACCAGGACTAGGTTCTCCTGAGCCTCGTACCTTGTGTTGTCATTTAAGCCTATGGAACCTTGCCTATGTAAGGTACTCCCCCCCCGGGTTTTCCTGTTTTCACTCTAGTTTGTACAGATGAAAGCAATGCAAAATGTGGAAAAAAGAGCAAACAGGACCCTGCACAGGAGGACACTGTCCTTGAGTTACAGCAAGGCAAGGATCTGAATTCCTCCTTAAATCGTCCAGTACAGTGTCAAGCTCTAGAAGAGAGGAAATTGTGCTTGACAGATGCAATCATATGCAAATGGCTGTAGAAGAGGGGAAATTATCATCTACAAACATTGGGCAGAAATTCCATCTGCTGCAGACTCAAGAAGGGCTCTTAATAAATTCTGAGACAGCAAAGTGACACACATCTTAATCAAGACTTAATCCGTGGAATTAATTCACTGCGCGTTTCTGCATAATTCTGAGAGTAAAGCTAAAAGCCATGGCAATATCAGCAGCAGATGGACTCCCCTACTCCATGCAAAGGTATTAAAGAAAACACAGCCCCTGTCACATCACTTCATGTATGTACACACTGCAGAATGCAACAGGGCTGTGCCTGGCTGCTGGCAGGAGCTTAACACAGCCAGCAGACATCAAAGGTCAGGCTTGCCACGAAGTGGAAATGGAAACCAACCTCATGGCAAAGCCGGAGTCCTGCCACTTCTCTCGCACAGGAGAGGAGAAGCCCAGAGCAAGGCAAAGGTCTGGGAAACCAGAACCAGGTCCTGGTTTGTTATGTGCTGCTTCCAGAGAGCACTGACTGAGGTCGGTGTTGAGACTGTCCCACCAGTACCTGGGAGAGGCGGTGGACCTCTCAGGCAATGAATGGAGGTCAAGCCAAGTGAAGAGCAAGGGAAACTGCAGGGGCTTTGTGAGTGAAATCTGCTGCAAAAGCCAGCCAAATAACCATTAGAAATGGCTCCTTTCTCTCTCATCACAGCCTGGAAAGCACACTGCAGGTATGGGGATCAGCCCTGGGCCCTGGCAGCAGCCTTGTGCAAATTCACTAAAGGAGGCTTTAGACAGCTCTGAAAATACATTCTTAGTCACTGTCATCCACGTCCAAATGAGGTGCAACAGCTATGTGATTAATCTCTTGTTTACATGTCTAAAAACTAACACAGTCGAAACTGTCTTCAGCACGTTCCCTCCCTGACACACATGGATTTGAGGGGCTGGGCAATCCTTCACCACCTAGGATCCAGCCTTCACAACTGATCTCCACCTAAAGTTTGAAAGTTCCAAACCCCTGGTCCAAACTTCCCTAAACCCAGGGGTTCCACATCCTGGCACAATGTATCAGCTGTTGTGTCTTAGAGGAAAAGGATCCATAGCTGGGAAGGTGAGGTATCAGCTGGGAGTGGCCAAAGTTTCAGAAGCTGTGGTCCCCTCAAATTGATCCAGCCTTCATAAACTGTGCACTGGTGGCAGTGAAACATCCTGCATTTTGCTGGGTTATGATCCAAAATTCAGATTAGGGGCTAACATAGGGCCAGCTCACCTTTCCAAGGGGATGTAGCCAGGCTTGGAACATTTCTGCCTCATGCCTGCCTCTTCATGAGCATCCAATGTGGTCCAGAACAAAGTGGTGCTTTCAGCTGAGCTCCTTTAGGAAATAGAGTTGGAGGGTGCAGGGTCCATAAGGAAGTGAATGATGAAAAGAATTGATCTTGGGACAGAGAGGTGTGGAAAGAGGTGGCAGAGGAGTCACAGTGGTTCCTGCAGTCGTGGGGAGCAGCACTGACAGCTTCCCAGCTGGGATGCTTTCAGCCAGGGAAGATGGCTCACCAGCACAGGCCAGTCTCTTGAGGGGACACGGGGAGCCTCCAGTCAGGATGACCTCCGACTGGAAGCAAGCTCCTGCTACAGCCAGGACCACTCATTCCCAGGCACCCAAGTGTGTGAAATGTGATTCCCATGTTAATTCAGGTTCCAGAGGTCCTTGTGTACCCCAAAGGAGTCCACTTGCATTGCCTGGGTCTCTGCTCGTAGCTGTGGCTGTGCAGGCAGATGTGCCTTCCTATCAGTGCCAGGCACAGGAATGCTTTTCTTTTGGGATGTGTGCATGTAGTGCTCTCTGAATAGCTTTACTTAGGCTTGGCCAGCTTGTGGAGAAACAAGGGAGAAAGAGGAGGGAAGCTGGGCAGGGAGGATGGGAGAGGTGGGATGACTGGGGAAGGTGCTAACAGCCCTTGGCTCGCCCAGAACCACTTCCTCAGATCTCCATTACACAGCATGCTCCCGGCGTTGCTATTTCAGTCTGAATGTCACCTATAAATTGGAGGCTCTTTCTCTGAAGGCTGCAAATAGAAGTGTCACTAGATGATCTTTGATTAATAGGGAAACTCAGCTGAAAGCCCAGTATGTCCATTTTCCAGCCAAGAAACTCAAAGGTGTCCAAGGATCACACAGGGATCCTTTCCTTTTCCTAGACCTTTCCTCAAGGCAAGTCCCTGCTGGAGGTGGTGAGGAGAGGTCACACACACATTGATCTCTTTGATCACCCTGTGACTACTGTTTTTCAGATTCCTCCTTCTCCACCACCCATCCCTGCCCCATGGATTTCAACCTGCTGGCAGACGCGGAGGCTCGCAGCCCAGCCTTGTCTCTCTCGGACTCTGGAACTCCTCAACATGAGCACAGCTGCAAAGGGCAGGACCACAGTGGTGAGTGCAAGGCTCAAGATACAAGAAAAACCCTGACCCATCCTTGTGCTTGGATCTGGGTGGCCAGTGGCTTGCAGTGCTCCCAGAGGGACAGTTTCCCATTGTACTGGGAGCCAGAAAAATGCCATAGCAGCATGTCTGTGCCAGCAGGAAGGGAAAGGCATAAGGGTCCATATTGCAATGACAGCTATTGGGAGAGTGAGAACATCATCCCAGTGGTGGGGTCATCTGGCCCTGGCTGAAGGAAACCACTGCTCACAAGGGTACAGCCCATGGCAGGCCAGAGCCAGGCAAGTCAGGTCACAGACCAATCAAGATTTTATTGTATTTGCCTAAACAGGATCCCCAGAGCAGGAGAGCTCTCCCCACAACATGGGAAGTATCCAAGGCACAGAAGGCTACACCTTATTTTAAACTGCTCTTTTTTTTTTTACCTCTGTTTAAATTGTTTGAGTTTAAACTTTCCATGGTAAAGGTAAACCTTAGGCTGAACTTTCCAGGTGCAGGCATTAAGATGAAAGGGAAGCACTGTCTTGCTCCTGCTTTAACTGAAAAATTCTTGTCACCTGTGCCTTGCTGCTCTCCCACAGAGGTGCCTCTGACTATTCCCAAAGGCTGAACAAACCCCAAGCCTGCTGAATTCTTTATCAGACTCTGAATAAGGAGCAACACCTGTTCAGAAATCAGCTACCAAATGCTATGGTTTCCTCTGGATTTTACATCTGTCCGGTTACCACTCCATCCCTTGTTATTCTGGATGTGTCAGGATGCAAAGCTGCTTCTGCCAGTGCCAGCATGAGGGAGTGAGGGCTGGGGACAGCCCGCTGCTCTCCGTGTAAAGCCTCCAGGCTCACCCGCATGCAAAAGCTAATAAGGATAATGATGCAGATTAAAATTCCCCAGAGAAAGTATCATGAAGGGAGTTATGCTGGGATAACTAGAGTCAGAGAATCCACCCGACAAATTCCCCACTGCACACGTACCTTAGTTGGGCACATCCCCAAGCTCAGTGGCTCCTCGTCAGCTGCTTTGGATGCATGGCAGTGTCTCCATTCAAGTGGCCTTCCCTATTGAGCCCACCCTGGCATGCTGTAGAAGTGCCAATTTAGGCACTGACTTTTCTTTCCATTAGGCATGAGCAGCTTATTCCAGCTATGGCCACAGTCGTTTCACTGAGTGGGCGAATGTGTACAAGATATATTCCACAACCTATTTTGGGGTGACAATAAGCGTTGGATGCCTGGCTACATCACTCCCCACTGTCTTAAGCAGTCTAGAAATAAAATGTTTCTGGGAGGTGACTTGTCAGCATTACCTGTGAGCAGATGCTGGCAGCTTGTGCCTTTGCAGCAGAGGCTGATGGCAGCCATGCATCAGCAGTGTCAGGCAGAATAGAGCTGGCTACCAAGGCCTGCCTGGAACAGGGGCAGAGCTGCACTTCTGGCACTTCTTGACTCCCCTTAAGAGAGCAGCCTCCCTACTTCTCCTTGGCCCTGCTTCATTCATCCACACAAGTAAGAGATCCTGAGGAAGTGAACACAAACCTTGCTTGTCTAGGCTCAGCACTCAGGGATCTCAAGTGTCCTCCACTTCTATGGCATGGTTAGTGACACCCCCTTCTGTTAGGTTTCATCAGGCAGCACAGGTCAGGGGAGAGTAAGGATGAGGAGTGAGGGAGGTAAAGAACTGCCACACATCTCCCCATATTGTGCTTCTCAAGCATGGATTCAAGGCACCCACATCCTTTCTGTGGGCTCCTTTCTTTCCCTGTATCACCACAGTTTGAGTCCCCACTGCAATCAGTCAAAACTCTGTACCTTTTACAGAGAACACTTATTCCCTGCTTAAAGAAGAAGCAGAAAAGAGATGACACACAGAAAGGAACATAGCTAGCAGGTATGGAAACAAAGAGAACACCAAGATGAACTGCAGAGATTTTTCAAGGCTCCAAGTTGGGATTCCTACTTCTCCTTAGACTTGAGATTTATGGAAAGTAGGTATACCAGAGGATGTTGAGAAGACAAATACCAAACAAGATACGCTGTGATCTCTTTCACCCAGACGTAGCCCATAAACCAGTGGGACCTTCATTCCATTTTCTTTCCCTCTTGGTATAGTTTCTTCCTGAGTGAAGAAAGGCAGTCCTGGGCAAGAGTTCTTGATAAGGGCATAGCCTCCTACTTCACAGCAACCCCTTTGGAAATGAATATTTGTCAGGGACTTTGGTGAGAACACATCCCCTGTACGCATCAGGCTTCTAATTAACCCAGGCTCAGCAGATGAACAAACAAACCAAATGTTGTCCGTGCAGGAATATTGAGCCATTCCTAGCCATTCCATAACTAGCTCAGATGGGTGGCATCACTCCCTGTTCAATCTCTTTTGGAGATGAATAGTGCAGGAATCTCCTGCATCCAACACTGGTTTAGAGCACTGAGCTAGAGAAATCAGATTAATCTCTTTGGCAAGAACCACTATAAAAATCCACATTAAGAGCGTGCTTCCAAGAGTTCTGCTGAATATGGGATCCACAAAGATGCTCATGAAAATGAGAAGAGTACCACAAGACCACAACCAAGCTCTTTCATTCCACTTTTCAATTCCTATGGCTTTGTTTCAAGACTGTGCTGGGAAAGTTCTTGTACAGGTACACCCTGGATGGAAACACAAACTGGTCCTGATGCTGAGAACAGGACATAGCATCTTCCTGCTCAGAAGAACCAACTTATAACCTGCTGCTATGAGCAATGGCCATCTCACTGTCCTTGCATTCACACTTCTGCTGATGGATAGCATCAGACATGCTACAGAAGCAGAGGTGGCTGGTGGGGAGCAAGCCGCTGACCACACCCGGGGTTTCCTCCCTGGAGAGCGAGCACCTCTCCTGCAAATGCTCTCTGCAACTCCAGCATTGCCCCCTCTGAAGAAAGGCAAGTACAAGCAGAGTTTTCCAGGAACAGAAAGAAAATATTTCTGAATTAACAGGCTGTTATAGGAAGAGGGTAGTGGCACTAGGTTCCTGAGACAGGAGCATCTTCCAGGTCTGGGGCCCACTAAAGCACCTGCTGTTGGCACAGCACTGCCCTGCAGCAGTCTCTGTGGGGGCTCAGATTCTTTTAGGCCTCTCACAAGCCCTATAAAAACTAAATGGAAAAGACAGAGCCTATTATTCCAGAACACATCCATTTGACTTGTGGAATCCCTTTTTTCACTGACTCAAATGTATTCCAGGCTGCTGTCTCCTTGCCTGCCTACTCATTAAGGGGCTGTACCAGACACCTTCATGCTGAGATTTTTCTGGAGTTTGAAGCCTTTTGAACTAGCTTCCACTCAGAGAACTGCAACCAAACAAAAATTTCAATTTTAGCAGAGTGATGCCAGGATTTTTTAAAGGTTCTTCTTCCAAGTGGAACAGTTTGGGAGCTGTTTGCAAAAATTTCTATTTAGTTTAGCTGACTATTTCCCATTGTAAAATAACACCTCCTCTCACTGCTGAATACCTGATTTTCATTTGGAAATGCTTCACCTGGCTTCTAGATCAGAGGAAGGAGTTGAACATCAGAAATTATTTATTTTCATTGGAATAATTTTCCTCTATGGTGACTTGTCTTGATTCCCAGCAGAATTAAACACAAGCTATAGCTTTCTTCCATCATAAAAGGAAGTGCCAAATTTGAGCAGTTGGGCACTCTGTGGAGGACAACTAAGCAGAAGATATTTGTATTTGCACAGCCCCAAAAAAGGGCTGTGGCACAGGGAAGCAGTTGGCTGCCCACCTCCCCCCACAGCAGCCAAAAGCTCAGCATGCAGACATGGACTTGATGCCCAGAAGGAGGCTGAGTTGTGCATTTCAGTGAAAAATCCAGTGTGTGAACACTGGAGAGTTTTGAGACTTTAATGGGCAGTGAAACGAAAGACACTACCTCTAGGAGAGGGATCTGTGGATCAGGAGGATGGCAGGGGCAGAAAGACAGGGAGATGCTGGAGTGCTTCATGGTAAGGTCTAAGAGAGGCCTTTCCCTATTTTTTAAAAATGAAAACATATGCAGCTAAGTAAGAATGTAAAGGAGGAAGAAGGTGAATGAAAATTTGTGCTCTTCAGGTTTAATTAATTGAAGAACCTTAGCTTGCTATCAGTTTGCAATTTGCCTTTTCCCATCCCTTATCCACAGATAGAAGACTGGATCTTTTGCTGTGTCCTAAGTGTCAATTTCCATTCAGTTTTTCTAAAGGACACCTTAGGCAGAGAGTTTTAAGCAGGGTAAGAACCTTCTGATCTGAATAAGTTCTGCCACTATCTCCCATGTGAACTGTAAATGAAACCCAAATATTGGAAGTTTGGAAAATCTAAATCTGGTCACTTGGAAGCTAACATCTGTTATGGCAGTTAAACAAAGGCAAGCTGTGCTGCATGAAGGGGGCATTGGTTTTGGTGCTGGGTGGATGCCTGCTTGCAAGGACAAGGGAGGGAGATGGGACCACTCCTGGTGGCTGCAGTGGAAGGGGACCTCACTGAGCATGCACTGGTTGCCCCAAGGATAGGCTCCCCACGTGCAACCAAGCCCTCAAGTTAAGTCAGAGGATCTCTTCCATCTTTCTGTTTCTCGCACAGACACTGAGAAGTCCCAGCAAAACCAGACGGACGACTCCAACCCCGAAGACGGCTCGCTCAAAAAGAAGCAGCGGAGGCAGAGGACGCACTTCACCAGCCAGCAGCTCCAAGAGCTGGAAGCCACTTTCCAGAGAAACCGTTATCCAGACATGAGCACCAGGGAGGAGATTGCAGTCTGGACCAACTTGACAGAGGCACGAGTCCGGGTAGGACTGCAGCCCTTCCACCTTCCTGGGCCTGAGCTTGTGGGGAAGAAACCTGCTGTGATACATGACCAAGCTGTGTCCCCAAACCAAGGAAGGAATTAGGAGCACTAGAAAATTTCCTTGTCTTGGAAGCACCTCACTAGGGTCTGCCCTTGAGATTTGACACAACCTGCCACACACATACCCCATGCTGATGGTGCCTTCCCCATCCAGGGCCACCTTGCAATTATACAGGTAGATTCAAAGCCCAGGCTCCCCCCACAGAGCCCCACCAGCTGGCTACCTCCACCCAGCAGACCCTTTCCTTGCAGTACTATCACTCCCCAGGCTTACCCTTGCTGGAGGGCAATCTTTTGGGCTCCCAAACCAATGTGCAGTCACAGGCATGGTGTGGCAGGGCTCCAGCTGGAGTGAGAGCTTCTCTCTGCTACTAGAAATATGAGTTAGCAGCATCATGAATAGCCTTCCAGCAGCTTCCATGTTCTAGGAAGTTATATTGTTTGAACACCTCTAACACTAACAGACCTATAACACCCCACTCTAAGCCAGTCCTAAGGTAAAGTCAAAAGAAGAGAAGTTATTTCCTTTGTTCAGCAGTATTCAAGCCACATCCCCCAAATACTTTGCTCCCAAGTCACACAACCTCAATCCCTCCTCCTGGCTGTGGTCTCTTGGAAATACAGCAAGTATTCTCCTCTCTTTTTTCTGTATAAAGGGCATCTGTTTGTTGAGTGAGGTGGGTTATTCTGTGTGTTGTGAAATGGCAGTGGTTTAGGTTTCTCTTGGTTGACTGAGGACCACCTGGTGATTCCTGCTGGGAGATGACTCTGAAGCCCAGACATCTTGCTGCAGCTTTTTCCTGATGCTCAGCCTCCCATCTCCCTGGGAGCATTGCCAGCCCTTCAACAGCTCTTGTCTTGCTGGGCAAAGAAACCAGGGCAAGGCCCCTTTCGAGGTCAGCCAGAGCAATTCCCATGCCCTCCCTCTCTCTCTTGCAGGTCTGGTTCAAAAACCGCAGAGCTAAGTGGAGGAAACGAGAAAGGAACCAACAGGCCGAATTGTGCAAGAACAGCTTCGGAGCCCAGTTCAATGGACTGATGCAGCCTTACGATGACATGTATTCCAGCTATTCCTACAACAACTGGGCCACCAAGGGGCTTGCCAGCAGTCCACTCTCGGCCAAGAGCTTTCCATTCTTCAACTCCATGAATGTCAGTCCCCTCTCCTCCCAGCCCATGTTCTCCCCACCCAGCTCCATCACCTCAATGACCATGCCTTCATCCATGGTCCCTACTGCTGTGACCGGAGTACCGGCCTCAAGCCTCAACAACCTGGGAAACATCAATAATCTGAACAGCCCGAGCCTCAACTCTGCTGTCTCATCCAGTGCCTGTCCTTACGCCTCAACAGCCAGCCCCTACATGTACAGGGACACGTGCAACTCCAGCCTGGCCAGCCTGCGGCTGAAGGCCAAGCAGCACGCCAACTTCACCTACCCAGCGGTGCAGACAGCAGCTTCCAACCTGAGCCCTTGCCAGTACGCCGTGGACAGGCCCGTATGAAGGGCTGCCCTCTGCCAACCAGGGACTTGACCTTAGCCTGACAAAAGGAGACCTTTAGCCCTACAACAGCGTACGTCCTGCAGAGAATGAGAGTGAACATGACAGCATAAGAGGGAGATAGGGAGAGAAAGAGAGAAAAGAACGAGCAGGCAGACGAACCTTTATGAAGATTTGTCTATTGTATGGTGAATTTTGACTGTCTTTCCCCTTCAAAACCCCTTCCCTTCTTGCCCACCAAACCTTCTCCTCCATGGTAAAATAAACCAAAAGAGTCTACCAGAAGCCCCATGGGGAAATAGGAGCCCCAACAAGCAGGGTGCCTGACCCGTGGGAAGCAAAACCAAATATGTTTCAATCTGCCCCTCCAAGCCCCACAGGGATGAGCCCCCCAAATTCCTGGGACAGCACAGGCAGCTTCACACCACCCCTGCAGGAAATAGCCAGAGACAGGACAGCTTGAGGGGAGTTGCCAGTTGGTGCTTGGCTAAACCATATTCTCTGCACATGTGCAAGATGTCAACGAAAGATATCTTGTCCATTTATTTATCATACAGCCAGTAAGGAAGCCTTGTCTCAGTCAATTATCATCTCTTTATAATGCATATATACACATGGCCCTTCAGACTTGAAACCTTCAGGAGCTGGGGGTTGTAAGAATATAAAATATGTGTGTATATATATATATCTATCTTATATATATACAAATACATATAGAGACATTAAAATATGCTTTCTTGTTTTGGATGTGAAATAACAGACCTTAAAACCAAAAACCCTGCAAAGGAAGCACATCCACCGAGGCAGTGTCCTGGCTGTCATGGTTTACTGCTTCAGTCATTTTGGTCAGACACACTGCTGCCAGCATACATCCCAAACATTCCCATCTGCAACAATCAGCTCCTCCTTGCACATCTCCTTCCCTTCCCCAAATCCCATTTCCGAAAAAGATAATAAAAGTTGGCACAAACCCTTTAAGCTTCTGCTTGTGTGGTTATTGAAAGCACAAACCTGCATCTGAAGATTCTGAAATCAAGTGCCAGCAGCCCAGGTAAAGGTGAGCATCCTTAGAAGCACCAGCATGAGGCAGTCCGAGCTGGAACAGAGGCTGAAGTTTGGAAGAGTAGTTCATGTTCCTCACTTACATATTGTTGTGGTTGGCTCGTGCAGGGAAGAGATGATGCTGAGTCTAATTCAGAAGGTTGAATAGTTTTTTATTATAACTATATTTCAATACATTATTATATATTTAAAGAGGAGCTCTTAAAACTACATCTTAACTTCTAGCTATCATATCTAACTACTGTCACTGTAACTTAACTCGTGACTCCCCCTCAGCAGGGAGTCTAGACACAGGTGCACTGCATTGCCTATCAGGGCCAAACAATCTTCACCAGTGTCTAATCAACTAATGATTCTCGGGTAAACAATTCTCTAATGCATTCCATATGGAAAAACAAGGGACAGGAATAGAAATTGTTTTCTTTTCCGTCCTCTCTCTGCTCTTCTATGAAACTTTCTTCAGGGAGCAGAGATGTGGGCACTACAACATATCAAACACCTGGCTTCTCAGAACAACAAAAGCCCACACACTAGTAGGGAGAGGAAAACAAGTCCCCTCCGTGTTCCCTGTCTGCATGCACCCAGTGCAGCAGGAAGGTTGAACCTCTTCTGACTCAGGCTTCCCCACTGTGCTGGATGGGGCCAGTGCCTTTGGGCTCCCACAGCCCAGGGCAGGGGAATCCCCCCAGGCACTCTGGCTCCGAACAGTGGTCCTCAGGGCAGGTGCCAGATGCAGCAACTTGCCCTGCTCAGCTTCTGTTGGGAAAGCTGTAAAACAGAGGTGGCCCTCTTAAGCTATACAGGCACCTGGAAAAGCTGCTGCTTCAGCCAATGCAGAGGGAGGCAGCAGATCCCTCTGAGGGCCCAAGGAAGCTCCACATAAAGCAGGGTAGCAGGGCATCTCTACCCAGTGCAATCACCTTTCCCTTCATCAAGCACAAGCTCCAAGGGAAAACACAACTCCAATACTTTACTTTCCTCTTTAGATAGAAAAAAACAGCCCTAAAATATCTTCACAACAAACTGTCCTACCAGGAAGAACAGGACAGGCAAATCTGACATAACCCATGTTCTGCAATGTCGTCAGCATGCAGAGAGAAAGCAAGTTCTTTGCTAAGAATGGATCCTCACTAGGACACAGTAAGAGGTCTCTCACAAACCAAGCAGAGAAACTGCTTGCCGTTTTTGCCGAAGCCTCTTCCACAGTTCAGTTGCTTCTGAAGGTATTTGTGAGCAGATGCTGAAAGCAGTCACAAGTGTCAGCTCATCCTCACTGTAACAGATTATTCTTTGCTCTGAGCTAATCCAAAATCTGGGAGCCAAGATACCCTGCACTGAAACAGCTACCAGTGGAAAGGGTTCAAAGATCAAGTATAAACATATAAAGCATAAATACAGTATATCCCAGACCCCATGTTTCATTTTAACCTGGATCCTACCTTGCTGCTGGGCACAAGTGCTGTTGAAGTAGGTTCAGTGGTTAATCTCCATTCTGTGCTGGAGCTGCCATCCAGCAGCCTTTCCACCAAATACACACCTCATCTTGGTGCTACTGCACTTAACTCCCTTCTCTGACACAACTGTTCCGTCTATGGGAAGAAAGAAGGGCCTGGACTTCTCTCTAACATCCTCTCCTTCACCGACCCCAACTCATAGCAGAGTCCACCTTTTCTCCCTGGTAACCCAAGACAAGTGGTGCCACAATCCTCTCCTATTGCCTTGATGAAGAGCTGATCTCTTTACACACTTGGTCTTTCCCCTCCTCCTTTTCCACACACGCTGCACCTCCACCCTGTGCTTGGTGGTTCTCTCTGATGCTCTGATGCTTGTGGAGGTCCTCTACTTGTCCCACAGAGAGGATGATGTTTGGCTGGGGGACACAGTACAAGACTTGGCTGCTGACTGTTTCAGGATTCAGTGGATGAAAGATATGTCCAACTATGCCAAACAGAAGGCCAGCTCCAGCACATGGTTCTCATTATCTCCTCTGGGAGCCAGTGGGGAAAAGTCAAGGCCTAGTTTAGGTCCTGATTTTTCAGCCTGAGGTTTTTCATGCAGTCATTGAAATTAACATTACTCCAGACCACTGTGATTCCTGAGCAGGACAGACTCGGTACTCACACGAGATAACTGGTACATGTGGCCAGTGGCTCTGCAGCCTGGCTAGTTGACTCAAGTTTTTCCTTCCCATGCTATATGGAGAAGATGGTGGGGTCTGTTTCTGCAGTCAGAGGTATTGCACCATGTAGGATGCGGACCAGATGGCAAGCCACACACCAGCTCTGAGCTGAGAGCACTTTGTACAGTGGTACCTACCAATTGACACAACCATGGGGAAAACCTTAAAATCTGCAGAAAGCAGAGGTGGCCAACAGCAAATAACTAATTGAGCAAGTTGGCAGCAGAGCACTCTGGGAAATGTCTCCTGTCTGACAAATGCCTCCTGCCTTCCTGGGTCAGCTAAGCCAGTTCAGCCTCTCACATTCAGCTTCTTCCCCACGGGGCCAGGACTCCGACATCATGCTCTCTGGTCTGGCACAAACACAGCAGGTGTTCTGCAGCCCTTAGCCAGGACTTCTCTCTCACAAGCCCCCAGTACCTCCCCAGATGTATCTTGTTGATACTGCAACACCAAGCATGTGATTTTTAGCAGGATCCCACTTATTCTGGAGACCTGTTAGGCAAATAACTTTGTCGTTGGATACTTCCCAGTCTGCAGATTTAGCAAGTGAACATTCTCCTCTATCATCCAGATCATTAAAGGAAGTGCTGAGCAAAAACAGACTCACAACAGATGTCCCTGAATTTCACTCAACAGACCCCTTCCTTTTCAACACTGAACTGTGGATAACTCTCTGGGTATAATTATCCAGTGGGTTTTGTACCCACCCAAATCCCATCTAGATCATCCTTAAAAGCCACTTGACTGGCAGCCAAAGCTTCCCATCACCATGCCCTTACCCTGTCAGAGAGGAAAATTGAATTATTTTGACCAGATTCTGTTCTTGATAGAACATAGCGCATCTTGTGTCCACGTAGCTCCTGTTCATCTCCACTGTTTACACATAGTGAGATTATTTGATCCAGTTTTATGTTTGTTTGTTTGTTTGTGTTTGTGTTTTTGTTTTGGTTTGTTTGTTTGGGGTTTTTTGGTTTGGTTTGGTTTTGTGGGTTTTTTTGTTGTTGTGGGGTTTTGTTTGTTTGGTTGGTTGGTTATTTTTTGTGGGGTTTTTTGGGGTTTTTTGGGGTTTTTTTGGTGGGGTTTTATGTTTGGGGTTTTTTTGTTTGGGATTTTGTAAAGGGGTGATTTAACTGTGAGCAGTTCCTGGCTTTTGGCCCCAGTCCTCATTTTGAAGAGGGGGCAATTCCGTGGGAATTCTCATAGATAACAATGACTAATTCTGGGATTGCTTTGTGTGAGGTTCGCCACACCGAGAGGGTCTGAAAAAATCCCGCTTGCCTAAATACTGTCTTCTTTGCACTTTTGTTATTCAAGGCCAGACTTTAGCCCCCATCACCAGCACGGCTTGTGCTCCCCACTCCCCCGCAGCTGCGTCTGAAGGCTCACACAGAGCGCACCGGCGCTGGGCGCCCTCAGCTGCCGCCGCCGGTTCCTCCTCCGGCCCAGGAGCAGCGCGGCACCGTCCCCGCTCCGTGTCCCGCTCGCACAGCGGAGGATGTTCCCGCTCCCCTTGCTTGGTGAGTGATGCCAGTAGAGCCCCGAAGCGCGGGGTGGGCGCGCACCTCCGGGCCGCTGCTGTACGTGTGAAAGCTGAGCTGAGATAGGTCCGCAGGCGTGAGGGGTGGCTCTAGTCTCGGTCCCAGCCGCCGGCCAGGGCCCGGTGCCGCCGCGGCG
>VXBC01001027.1:611327-639017 GCA_013399945.1 Ploceus nigricollis | reverse complement strand
AGAGCCTCCGGGGAACGGCTCCCCACCACCGTGACACCGACAGAGCCTCCGGGGTAAAACCGCCCCCCTCGCTCCCGCTCACTCCCCAGCCCGGCTTCACCGGCTCTCGCACCCTGGAGCTCCGTCTACTCCCGCCCCGCTACACCTCCGTGCCCGCAGCACGTCCTCTGCCCGGCCCGTGCCAGAGCTGCAGGGCTGCTCCCCTGCATCCCGCTCTCTCCGCACACCCCTTCATCGGCCCCTAAGACAAGTTGTTCTAGCTGTGCAAGGGTCCTCAAAGACGCCTTCAGCGGGGACCACGGCTTCCCCCTGAGCAATGATTCCTCCACGAGAGGCAACCGATTGCTCTCTGTGCCCTCAAAGTAAAAAGCCCCAGTGCAACAAAAATAGACAAATCCTCAAGATACATCCCCTCCAAAGCAGGCCTACTGTATATCTCATCTCACCAGCGCACCTAAGAAGGACTTTTTTTCACAGAGGAGGGCACATTTTTTCTCCAGGAGGAGACATTTCTAGGAAGCTTCAGGGAAATAGCACTGACCTGGGAAAAGAGAGTGCAGTTATTAGCTCCCCAAGCCAGAGAAAGCACCACCACTTTCCTCACACCCACAAATGAGCACTCCAGACAACTTGCCATACCACAGCAGCAATGTAAAATCTTTGCCTAGCTAGCTCTGGGAAGTTTATTTCTCTCTTCTTTTGCCAGAGGAACAGCAGAGCAAAGTGATGGATGTTGCTGGGCTGGCTGACCGTGTGCATTCCCTGGAGAAGGCACAGGGTGGGGGGGGCTGGGATAAGGCAAGGTTTCCTGACAGCATTTGGAAAGGCGGTATCCTCATTTGTGTGGAGGGATATGGCTACTTGAAAAGCTGCAATGCCTCTTGGAAGGGGAGAGACAGTTCCAACAAGATACTCTCCGCAAACCCTCATTCTACTGGGTCGATTCTTGCACTTGAAAGATGCTTCCCACTCCAGCAGCCTGCATGGATGGATCTACAAAGAGCTCTTAGAGAGCTGAAGCCTTCTGGAGATGCAGAGCCCTGCCTCCAGAGCCCTGCTCTGCACTGCTGAGTGGGGGCAGTGCCTGCAGAGCAAGGGGGATTGGGCAGCTCACCTCATCCCACAGAGCATCACCTCTGAAGCACCAAGACCATGTCAGGCAGTTTAGGTACAAAAAGAGCAACTGTGAACACACCATTTCTTCTGGCCAGGCCCAGAGAATTGTGGTGAATGAAGATAAATCCAGGTGGTGGACAATTGCTAGAACCCTGAGGTTCTGTTTTGGGGCCAGTCCTAACATCTTTATTGATGGTCTGGATATGGGGATTGAGTACATCCTCAGTAAATTCACAGATGACACTGAAGTTGGCTGGGAGTGTTGATCTCCTCAGGGGTAGAAAGGCTCTACAGAGACACCTGGACAGATTCAATCAGTTGGCTAAGGACAACTGCAGGAGGTACAATAAGATGAAGTGCTGGGTCCTGCACTTGTCTTGCAGCAACTCCGGGGACGCTACAGGCTCGGGGACGAGTGGCATGAAAGCTGTTCAGAAGAAAAGGACTTGGGCTAAATACGAGCCAGCAATGTGCCCAGTTGGCCAAGAAGGCAAATGGCATCCTAGCCTGTAACAAGAATACTGTGGCCAACAGGACCAGGGAAGGGAACATGTCCCCACACTTGGCACTGGTGAGGCCACAACTCAAGTACTGCTTTCAATTCTGGCCCCCTCACTTCAGAAAGGACATTGAGGTGCTGGAGCATGTCCAGAAAGACTCGTGAAAGGTCTAGAAAACTTGTCTTATGAGGAATGGCTGAGGCAGCTGGGTTTGTTTAAAAGAGGAGAAGAAGAGGAGGCTCCAGGGGGACCTCATCACTCTCTACAGCTGCCTGAAGGTAGGTTGCAGTGAAGTGGGGACTGGTGTCTTCTACTCGACAGAGAGGACAAGAGGAAATGGCCTAGAGCTGAGACAGGGGAGACTCAGATTAGATATTAGAAATGTTTCACTGTTAGGGTGGTCAGGGATTGGAATAGGTTGCCCAGGGATGTGGTGGAGTCACCAACCCAGAGGTGTTTAAGAGGCATCAGGATCTGGTGCTGGGTGATGTGGTTTAGTGGTTTAGGGCTTACAGTGGTAGTGCTGGGTGGATGGTTGGACTTGATGATCTCAAAGGTCTCTTCCAACCTTAATGATTCTGTGATTCTGTGTGTTGGCACAGATGCTGGACACAGCTGAGGGAGCATGCCTGTGGCAGCTGTAGAAGTTAGGAGAGCTGGCAGTTGCTTCACCAGGACCACAGCTGTTACAGAAAGTGCCCCAAACAGCACTATGCAGGAGAGAGACCACCCCATTACTCCCATGTGTTCACCATCCCCTCTCTAAAGAGACCTAAATGTGGAAGACAGTTTATTCCTATTCCCCAGCCCTTCAGCTGACTGCTCCTGCCTTTCCCACAGCTGGGGAAGGTGCTGTTACACCACTACCCAAAATGCTGCCAAGTCCAGAGCTGGAGCCCTTGTCAGGGAAGGCTGGACAGGGCTGTTGCCATCTCCCAGCATTGAAAGTGCAGCCCAGTGTCCTGTGGTAACTTTCCAGTCCACTGCCTTGAAAGGCCAAAACTCATTCACCAGGTAGGAGCCAACACCCACCCAGAGGCTCAGACCCTCAGGCTCTGAGGCACATCTTGGCTTTATGAACACAGTGACATGCTCATTTCAGATGGTAAAACAACAGCCTCATTTTTTTATCATCTCTCACTTCTAGCTCCCTGATGGTGAGCAAAGGCGCTCAGGCAGCACGACCAGCTGATGACTGCAGAAGGGGTAAGCACAGAGGGAGGGACAGCCTGCTGGACACCTCGCTAATCCTCAAGAAGACACAGTATCAAAATAGAGAAGGCAGCATTCCTCTCACAGTTCTGTACAAAGGTCAGGTATGAAAAAGGCATCAAAGAAATCAATCAATCCATACATGACAGTATTTATTAGTTGTTTTAACACATCACCCAGTGGCAGATACACCCACAGACAAGTTCCCTTGGTTCCTGTGGATCCTTCTGTCCCCAGCCCACGAGACTGGCCATGGGCTGGGACCATTGGCAATGCCTGACACACTCTGCAGGGCAGAGCTGGACCCTGCTATCTTTTAGGGTTTGAGGCAGTAGCTGGTCAAGTTAAACAGATGGGTTAATATTGTACAAGAGGCACATCACAGGTAACAGCCATTAAAGTTCATGAATTCAGTTCCTTGCATCACAGAGAAGAGAGAGCCCAGGTAGATCCCTTCCCTACATAACCTTAAAAAAACAGCAGGAATTTTCCATTTCAGTGCTGCTCCCACCACCAATCTATTAGAGTTTCCCTGCAGAGTAGCAGCAGGTTTGGGCTCTGTTCTTCCCCAAAACTGGGGACCATGGAGAGGGCAGTGTTGTTTTAAGAGGAGTTTCTCTACCTTTTTTCCAAGGAGAGTCTTGATGCATGCAGGATTGTATCAGTCCCCAGGAAGGAAGTGAGGCACAAGGCAAACCCAAGTGATGCAAGGAAGGAAAAGCAAAACCACAACCCCGAGGTTTCCAGACCCCAGCCTCTTCCCCTTTCTCCTGTTACCAGCCTGCCACAACCATCACCATGCTAATCACCACTTCACAGATGGTGCAGATTACAGGATTTGTAATAATTAACATCTTTATCTTCTTCTGGAAGGATGATAAGCTCTGACGAGTTACCTGGCCATTCCTTTTCTTTTCATCGTGCTTGTATACCACTTTATTGGCCCTCTTCTCCAACTTCTTTGTGAAAACTTACCTGAGTGGCACCCAGAAATCAAAGTGGAATTAATTTCATCTGTTGCAAGGGTTTCTGCACACCACAAGAACAGGTGCAACCACCAATAAAGCCAAGGGTAAGAGCAGAGAGGAGGCAGCACAGTAACACAAACTTTTTGCCCTTCTAATGCATACAAGTTGATGTTCAGTCTCATTATTCAGCAGCAAAGCCACATTGGGAACCTTATCAATTTATCCCTCTCCATGCTCTTGACAATGGTTCCACTGTTGCTGACTTCATTGTCTGCATATTGTCTGTGGATTCACTGTTCTTAGATGGAGTAGAGTTGTTAGCTGTTTGAGGCACTACAAGTACAAAGTACCTGCTTTTTTGACCTATGCTTCAGCAACGGTTAAACAAGGCCTCCTTTATGTAAGACACCATACGAGAAGAGAGAAAACCTTTAAATACCTATTGAGAGATGCAAGGATGTGTTGGATTAGCTGAGTAGAAAACATCCTGATATTGACATAATTTCTTATTCCTAATCTAGTTTTAGGTTCAGTAAAGTTTTCATTTTGAAACTGTTTCATGCTACATGAACAAGAACAATGCCTCTCCTAGGGCAGGTCTGTCCATCCATCCCTCAGGTGGTGGCATGTGCAGTTACAGGAGGAGCTGCAGCTCATGACACTGCAGCCACCTGAGCAGACAGCTGGCAGCCCTCCCCAGGTGTCTCCTTGGCAGATGGGAACAAGAACAACACATGTAAAGAACAGAAGCAGATAGCAGGGATGAGGCTCTTAGCGTCCTCTGCCACACATTTCTTGCTTAATAAGGCAGACTTTGTCACAGACTGAAAGCTCACCTGCACAATCCAGATGCAGTTGTGACATCCTTGTTATCCTCTTTTCCCCTCTCTGTCAAATACATCTGTCTGCCCTCCTGGATCTGGGTGGATGTAGAGAGCTGCCAAGCACAGTGCCTGGTCACTGTCGCTGCTCAGAAACACTGCTGGACTCAGAAGGCTTTAGCAGCTGACATGCAATATATACATCAGAGCAACTTCGAAATAAACAGATGAGCTTATTTTCACACATCACAGTGAATTGCACAGAGCTCAGCCACTGCAGGTGAGGAAGTGGAGCCCCAGCAACACTTCACACAGAGCAGGAACATCAGGCCTGCAGGCAGGGAGGGGAGCACTTCATTCTTCTGTCCTCCAACTGAGTGGGAAGGACACAGAGGCCCTATGGAACAGAAGCCTCCATGCCTTTATTTTGAGCCCAAAATGGCTAGGCAGGACCTCAAAGAGAAAGGACAATTTTGTGAGAACCATGAAATAACATTTTGGATCCTTATGGAGAGCTGGGTCCCATTAGACTGCTTCTACAGCATTCCAGAAACAATTCTTCTTTGAGGTAGACCTAAATAGATTAAATTCTCACTTAAAGATTAAATTGTTATTTTCAACAAGAGTTTTAGTTTTCTGGTAACGAGTCACTTTTTCACCAATACACATGGAGAGAGAACTAGTTTCTGATGTGGTGACTGAGCATCACCTACATCTTATTTGCCCTGTGGTCAAGAGTACAAGAAAATTGATTTTTGCAAAAATATCACATTTTGTATCCCAAGTCTTAAAACTAATTTCTGTAACAGAACAGTAAACAACAAATAGACTACTTTGGTGGTAGATAGCACATTTGCCTTCTGTCAAGACTTGAGAGCATGCAGATATTTGTGAAAGACTGCAGACACCATTCAGAATTACTAACAACCTGCCAAATCCTGGTATGATCCAAAGTGGTTCAAATCCAAAGTGGTTCAAATCCTGGTATGATCCAAAGTGCAGGAAGTGGTTTCCAGAAAGACAGAGGACATAATCTCTTTTCTAAGAATACTACAAATTAACAAAACCAAAACTTTATGAAAGATAAAGGACAGCAAGCGTTTACAGCTCCCTAGCCTCACAGATCAACCACTTCCATAGCAAGTGACACAAAAAAGGTGACACAGAGAAGTCTGTAGGACTTAAACATAGTGACAGGAGTCAAGAGAGCAGCTACAATAACTAGAACGGGGCAAAACTTTATAACTGTGTGGGCTAGAGGCAATGTGGCCACCAAAGTCTTCAACTGCCTGTTGGCTGGCTGTCACTGTACTGCCATCAGCTACCTGCCTGATCCACACAGGTGGGGAGAGAAAAACAAGGAAGCAGAGTTGTTGATTAAAAAAAAAAAAAAAAAAAAAAGCTCCAGGCATTAATATGCCCGTTCAGATTGCCCTTAAATATGAGACCCCTGACAGTCTGCAGGACAAGAGTACACACAGAGTCAGCCTCACCTAAGCTGGGCCTTGCTGGTCTGAGTTACACTGCCATCCCCACCAGTGCAGAGGACAGAGAGTATTTTTTGCCCAGGAGACAAGGCTATTGCACATAACCACCTCCAAATCAGTTTGTTGTACTGTCTCTGATTGTTACTTGTGATTTACAGATCAGAGCAGTGAAAGCCATGGAGGGATCTCCTTGCACAAGCACCACAAGCTTTCATCAAAGCTTAGGATAATGACCTGATTCCATATGACCCTCTTGACTGCAGAGAATATGACTTCATATATGGGCTCTCCAGGACAGCTTTTTCATCAGACTGACCACACTATGAAAACAAAGAACAATTTTTGTGTTCTTGATCAAATTATCTTTTAACTCCTTTGGCACCAACAGAAGTGGCATGGCAGGTAAGGGATGATTTTACATGCATCACAGTTTGTTTTAATCAGGTTTAATAGGTAAGAAGAAATAGTAAGGATAAGGAAAAAAACATTCTCTCCTGATTGATTCCCTAACTTTGGAAAGCAGCCTAGTTTTAACACATATTGCAGAAAAGAGATTGACATAAAGTGCTGAGGGAGTTACCCAGAGCTGTGAGGCTTACACTCAGCTAACACAAAACTTATACCCACACAAGTGGTGAAACAGTGGAACAAATTGCCCAGAGAGATGGTAGATGTCCTGTCTCTCAAAACATTCAAGGCTGAATGGGGTTCTCAGCAAGCTGATTTAGTTAAAGGTGTACCTACGCATTTCAGGGGGGTTGGGACTGGATGATGTTTGGCTGCAAACTAAACCATTCTATGATAACCCCTAGATACAAAAGCTGATGCAAAATGAGATATTATTTACATTTTCTGGCACTTCATATGTGGGCAGCTCTGAAAAGCTTTTTTTAGAAAGGGCAACATAAAGTAATGCAGCACAATCAATAGCATAGCTATTTGAAAACCAAAGCCTCATGCACATGAGCACACACATTTTTGCATAGATTGAGGCTTCATAACAACCAGTCTGCAGAAGATTATTAATAGCTGGCTTGGGTAAAACCCAGGCAGTTGGCATCACTTGTTCCAAGGAGAGGGAAGAGTTGCAGTGCAAGTGTCAGAGGCAAAGAGCTTCAGTCAGGAGGTAGGCAGGAGACACTGACTCAGGGAGTACTAAGACCTGTGTGGATTTACCAATTTGCCTTGCTTTATTAAGTTTAGCTATAACCCTTTCTCTCCGCCACCATGGCACAGGTACATTCCTTTGGAGATGTAAGGGAGTACAGGGATAAACACCAGCAATCAGAGCTGCAGGAAAAGCTGTGGGAGACCCCATCCCAGTGCTGGGTAATGGTGAGCATGCCTGGACCTGAGGCTCGATGCCTCACAGGTCTGCCAGCACAGGGCACCCTCTGGCACCAGCCACCATGGCCTGTGACACCAAGGTCTTCTCCAAGGGGCTCTCAGATCTTTGGCCATTAGAGGGGAGCAAACACTGCAAAAGTGCAGGGAGGCATCACCTCCTGAACAGAGACCCAAAAGCAAGAGCAGGCAGGAGGCTTGCTGTGCTTCTTCCTGACTCTCTGGAGGTGTTAGCTGTCCTCTCCTGCAAAAGCATGTCCTCAGGCCCAGGGTGAAGAGAGGATCCCCTGCTGTTTGCAAGCAGTCCATCTGTCTTCCTTCCACTTCCCCAGCTTCAGATGAGCTTCATTGCCTTGCAAGAGTCACCCAAGCAGGCTGGTACAAATAGTTTGGGGTTTAACAACTGCACAGTATCAGAGGAAACAATCCTTCCTTGCAGCTTCCTGCATGATGTTTAACTAGAGGCCACTATGAGACACAGCTCAGCAATAGCATCTCTTCTTTGTACCCTGGCAAGATACAGCCATAATCAGCAGTCCTTGTATCTGTATCAGACCTTCACTGTACAGTGTTTGGGCATGATCCTTCTCAAGTACATGTGTGATGATCAAGAAATTTGGGCATTTGAGAACAATTTTGCATAGAGCAAGACAAAGTATTGTCCCTTCATGCATGGATACATACTTTTAAAGAGGCCTTCTGGGGAACACACTAGATGTGTCTGCCTTCCCTCTGCCATGCAAGACCGTGTTTTCCAAGCATGAAACAAAACCCAAAGCAGATGCACGGGACAGGAATATGAGACCTCTCAGAAGGGACCACTTGGAATCTTTACTAGTGGCCAAGTTATTTCTTGCTCTCTGACATAGTTGCTCTAACCACTTTGAAAGATCTTCTAATAAAAAATAACAAAGGGGCTAGGGGTTAAACGTCCTAAGGGGTAAACAAAATGGTGGTGACATCAGGAGCTATTAACCCAAAGATGTCATAATCTGCAATGATCCTTCATGAGAATGCTATCAGCTCTAAGCTAAGGGTTACAAATCCCACATAAAACATCCATGATGCAAATCACCTCTAAGCAACTCTTTTGTTAAAACCCTATCATTTACAAACCCTTTTGCTCTCTAAAGCCTGTAAGTAGGCCCACTGGTGTTTGGAAACATTGATTAAACCAAGTACTTTGAGTGGGCAGCTGGGCTTTTGCCTGGAGTTGTTATGTCTTCAAGTTTTGTTTGGAAAACAATAGTTGGATACATATACAGAATCCAGAAAACCTGAGATTAGCAGAGAATCTGCTAATTTAATTTGTCAGTGTCTGATTTCACAATTGAAAATTTAGGGGCAGAGACTAGTTTAACTAACAAGTTCTTGAACTGACGCATGTACAAAAATCCCATTGGATGACTTCTGATTAAGATCAAAGGTGTCCTTTGAACAACCCAATCAGCTATGCCTTTATCACAGAAGTGTCAAAGCTCAGGCCGATTTTAAGAACATCTGTAAGCATCCATGCACATACCTATTTGTGTTTTCTGAAGTGTTCATTAGAGAGAGACTTTGTACAAACATTCAGTATTTCTCTACCAGAACTGGTCCTATGCTTTAAATCAGAATAAAATAAACCACAGGACAATAACAACATTATTGCATTGATGAAATTGCTAATGTGAGCTGTTGCCTACACTGATCATGGTGTGTAAGAACTCTCCACCCTGCGTTCTCAAAAATACAAAGCACCTTCTGCTTTGCTAAACTAAGCAAAATTGCCCCAGGGTCATTCACAGCCAGACTTTGCCAATGGCTTTATGTTGGCCCCTCTCTGCTTAATCATTCTTGTGCTCCAGTCCCCAGTTGAATCATCTGCTGTCATAGTTAGCAGAAGTTACACCAACACCAGGCATGCACAAAACATCACCTCTTTCCTCTGGTTGAAGTCTATCAAGACTGCAGAGTCCAGGTAAATTTGCCAAGCCCAGATGACGTTGAGACCACGAAATCAAAGCTCAGCACTTTGCTTTGTAGGACACCAGGCTACAGAAGTGGGACTAAAATGCTATTCGTGCAGAAAGTGCTTGTTTCTGCCTTTTAACTAATCTAAACTAATCAACATTCATTCTGCTTGGTTCTGCCTTGAGACTAATTTGATCTCCAGTAAAGCTCGGATTGTCACCACCAGTTACTTGCCTCTTTTTGCAGAACCCCTTTTGAAACATCTTTGGAAAGTCCTGATAATGAGAACCCACACTCCTTTACCCAGCTCTGAACAGATACAGTCAGAGGACTCCTTGGTTAGCAAGGTATGACCTGCAAGGAGAAGAGTCTTCAAGCCTTTGTTCAGCATTTGGGGTTTTTTCCAACCACTTTGTTACAAAACTTACTGTAGTGCAACTTCCCTGATCAGACTCAACATCTTCTTACAGTACAGGTGCTCACTTCTTTTGCTACTGGGCAGTCCTGACAAAAGGTGGATGGGATGTAATCCAAACACCCAGCTGTCAAAGGTGCCTCCGCACTGCCCGAAAGGTCGGCAGTTGTTTCTTCAGCTCCTCCCCTCTTCGTAACCCAAACTACAGGCAGGGTTTTTAAGATCAGCTTTTACCAGTTTTGTCTTTTATTCTTGCCAAGGCCCTCAGCTTTTTACCTGTTTAGTTTTAATGAAAATTAGCCATTCAACCTTCCTTCCTAGTTAGTTTAGCTTTTAAAAAGACTGTTCTTAATGGCAGTCCATGTAGATCAGGGTGATTCAGGGCATAGCCTTTAATACTTCCCTGCCTAGAGCCCAAAATCCAGCATTACCACTGCCTGAACTGACAGATGACCTTACCCAAAGCTTTGCAGGAAGGGCACTGAAGTTCAGCTCCAGCCAAAGCATCTGTTGAACTCTGTTGGCATTATAACACAGGGTTTACCATTTGCAGAATGCGTAATATTGTGATTTTTTCTTTTTTCCCCAGCAAGATACAGAGGCTAATCTGTGTTGTTTTCAAGAATGCTTTGGATATTATTTTCCTGTTTATTGATGTACTTTTCTAAAAGCAAACATTAGCTATGTGGGGCTGCCATTGCCCTTGTGAACCATACCATTCTGTTTTCAATAACTCCTCCAGCCTTCCTTGTTATCTTGGATTTCTCAAAACAGACTTCCTTTGAACTACAGATATATGGATCTGCATATCACTATAACCACACTTATCTCTTCCCAATCAAGCAGGATCCCTCTGATTTTCCAGGATTGCTAATAACAGAAGAAAACTCAACTCTGCAAAGCTCTTTACTAAAATAGCTGAGTTTTAGATCAGCACATGGTTTGATCTTGGAAGAACTTACCTTATAGAAACTCTTATAACTGAAGTCAAAGGAGACAGGATTAGATTAGTCAACAGCATCGCTACTATAGCACTAGCACAGATATTTTACTAAATAATAATTCAAAAGTTTTCCTTGTAAACATTGCTACACAGCCATTCCTACTATGGTCACCACAGAGAGTAGATGTAAGAACCTGAAAAATTACTGCTCCCAGCTATATCCCACCCAGAGTCTTTTATTGCAGCAGGTAGAATGGTCCTGATGGGGGTAAATGAGCTCAGCTGGAGAGGGAGAAGCATCTTAGCAGCAGTCCCTGAAAAAGGGGGAAGAGGCTGAGAGAGAAGGGAGGAGCTTTCTGTATCCTGAGATATCTGTCAGCTGTTTGGAGTAATTGGCTGCCCTCGGCTGTCCTGGAAGGCATAGTGCCCAGCTCCTGGCTGGTATAGTATCTCCTTGGTGTTTGCAAGGATTTGGGAATTCCTTCCAAAAGCATAGCTTGGGAGGGACCATGGGCTTTTCTGGTTTTTGAGATCATGCCTTGCCTGAGTACCTGGGAGAAAGCTGCTTTCCATTGCACTGCCTTCAGGACTTGCTGTGCAGTTCCATTTGCCATGACAGCCCTAAGGAGGCCCTGGTGGTGACAAAGGGACTAGCTTGCTCCAACAGTGCTCTCAATGGCAAATGGCCACGGCTGGGCTCTGGGGACTCACAGAGCTTGGCTCCTTGCCTTCCTCTGTGGGAAATATTTGTAACCTGGAAGCATCAGAGAAAAGCATTGCCCACACTCTCAAGAGCATCAGAGCGGCGCATGGAGGCCATGAGGGAGAGACCCACGGGCAGAGATGAGAGGCTGGGGCTGAGCCATGCACAGGCAAAGGGAAGGGGTTCCTGCCACGGAAGTGCTCTTTCATTAGTGTCATTAAACGGTGGGTAAGATAAAATCATAGTCTTCTCCAGTCTTCCCACTCCCAGACGGAGCGATTTCACACTCACCTGCAGAGGGAGACAGCTCCTCTTTATTAGCCAGATTTTGTTGACACAGTTTGGTGCCTCCACCTTACTAGGCTGGAAAAACCAGGTAAGGAATTGATGTGGCTGTGGCAGCCCACAGCCAGATTCTCCCAAGGAGATGCTGCCAGGGGTGTGTGGGGACCTTTCCAAAGCCAGCACTGGGGCTGGAGCAGCAGTAATTTATGAGCTGGTTGCAAAGTCCTTCAGGGGAGCAGCCTCCGAGGCAGTGCCAGGCCCCGCTGTGTGCTCCAGCAGTGCTGCAGCTGCTGGCACTGGGCTGAGGAGAGGGGTCATAAGAGGAGCCATGCCAGCCTGCGGCTTCACCCCTTCCCTATTCCCCACAAGGAGCTGCTCCCAGCCCAGGGTTTGGGCAGAGCTGCACAGCCGTCACCTGGAACACGCATTCATTTGCAAACCCAGGGTGTTTCCAAGCCAGGACGGCTCCCAATCACAGGGCTGCCGTGCCTCACGCAGAGAAGTTTGGTGAGGAGCTGTGGGGCCGGGTGAACCTGAAAAGCTGGCTCAAGCGTGCCCCAAACACCTCCTGCCGCACTCGGGGCCCTTGCAGGGAGATCCGCACTCAGCGGCGAGACTGGGGGTGCTGCTGCATCCTGCGGGTGTTGCTGGGTCCTGCTCATGATCTGCCGGCCCTGGCAGGAGCAAGACAAAGGGGCAGAAGGCAGCTTTGCCCTGTGCACAGCTCAGCTGGGGTTGCAGCTCTTGGGTGAGGCTTCTTCACTCTTCTGAAAAGTATTGACTCATGTCCTACTTTTCCTCGAGGGGAAAGAAAAAAAAAAAAAAAGGCAAAAAAAGAGCTTGCTCCCTGCTTGTTGCCTCATAAATCACAGTTTCAATTTTTTAATTTCCCAAGTTACATCACAGCCCTGCGTGCCTGTCTCAGTACCTGTGACGGGGAGGGCATTTAGTAACTGCAGGCACGGTGCCCAGAGATCAGACACCAAGCTGAAGGCAGAGCTGCATGAAGGATAAAGCTCACCTACATCCCTTCCCCCACCATGGCTTTTAATTTGTGTGACAGGCTACTCATTATTCCTAATTTAACTTAATAACTAGCTTAAGCCCTTGTTATACTTTTCTTCTGTATTCAATACTGAAAGAATAACAAGGAGAAAAGTAAAGAGAGAAAGCTATGTGTTTATTAGGAAAAGATTTACAGAGGACAGAAATAAAGCTGGAAAAGCTAGAGTAGCCTTCATCTTTAATGAGTATATTTAAATACTTCTATAAAATCACCTTATAACTTACAGAATGGCTCCTCATGGTTCTAAGCCAGTACACAGATTTTCCTAGGGAAGGCTCTTTACTTCAGGGGTGCTTTTTGAATGTCCACTTCTTACTCACAAGGTCTCCTTGGGCAGGTTAGTGCTTTACTCCATTAGAAATAGTTGCCACCAAATTGTGGAATTATTTTTAAACAGACTATATATACCTTGACTCCCTGGATAGACATGCCTCCTAACTCTGCAATACCTTTGGGAATGAAAGCAGCCATAAGAAGTTCAGGAAGTGAAGAGCATATCTGATAGGAGACAACATGCTAATGCTGCACGTGGTGCTTGCTTGAGCTTCTTCCTGAAATTGTGAATAGCAAGGAGGAAGCATAGGAAAATAGACACACATTTTTGTAAGTCCAGACAGGCTCTTGGGTCTCAAATACTTCTGTCTGCTCTTCTGCTTGCAAACAAAGCAATGTGCAGGTCTCTGTCCTCATCAGGCCATGGTGCCTCCAGTTTGCAAACATGGTGTGTTTGTCTTCTCCCGCTTTTTTCTTCAAGTTCAAAACAATCCAACAGTGTCACCAAGCTGCAAGCTTGCCAACTCTCTTGCTGTATTCAGCCTAATCTAAACATCCAAACTCTCATGTAGGCAGCAGTAATGATCTCCTTCTTCCACCTCAGAGATGACAAAATGCCCCACCTCCACCCCCTTGTCCAAACTCATCTGCTAGGAGAAGACAACAAGGTCACCATAGTGCAACTGGAAACAGGCAGGAATGCTGAAAATTTGTGGCAATATATCTTTTTTATCTAAAAATAAACCCCAAATCCCATCAACCTCTTAATTTCAACTTGCAGATAGAAAGGTGCCGGGCAGACAGTATTCCTATTACTTACCCACAATGCCCACTTTCTCCCTAATGGCTATCAGCACCTTGCTCCGATCTCCCTCTTCCTGCCATTAGGGACTATTAGGCTCCACATCCTCAGCTCAGAGGACATGAAGCCATAGAGAGCTGCTACAGAGCAAGGTTGATAGGTCATCCAAAGGCACCTTAACCTTAGCCCCTCTGCAAGCTGAGGGCTGGGGAGGGAAGACAGCACTGCCTGGCCTCAGAAGACCTCCCAAGTCAGGGCCAGGCACTATTCCAACCTGGAGCAGCCCAGGAGCTCAGCCAAACTATTGTTTCACAGATTGCAGTAAAAACATATCTTTCACCTGGGAAAAAACCCACATGGAACAGCAAGCAAGAGCAGAGCCTAGAACCACCAGAGAGGGCAGCTGTGGCAGTGAGGTTACTCTCCAACTCCTGCCAGCACTGCAGTGGCCCCAGTGGGAGCATGGAGCAGAGCCCTTGATCCTCAGTGTGGGCCACTGGCAGTGGGCCCATCGGACAACGCTGTGGGCAGGTTGTGCAACTGCACCCCAGTTAGGTTTGCCTTAGAGTCCAGGGTGAGTAAAAACACATTAGGTATCACTCCATACCATGGCTTAAGTAGGGCAACAATATTGTCTGTTCACATTGAAATGAGGAGAGCTTGCTGCTTCTATAAATGTGGTGTAGGGCCCTTTGCCATCACCAGCTCTCTCAGCTATTGCCTGCTGATCCTGTGGTCCTGGCACTTGCATCTGTTCCAGATTTTTCTTTCATCACAGGTTTGGAGATGCTATGGGAATGGGTGTGTGCCACATGAAGACAGAGGAGGGAAGGCACTGCATGAAAGCACTGCAGAAAGGCCAAAAAATTGCTCATGGAGGTATGTGGAGACCATAGCAGCAGTAATGAGAAGGAAAAAGCACTTTCATCTTGCTTGAACAACTTCCTGTTATAAGAATCACAGGTTCACATTAAACCAAGACCAGAGAACTGCCACACAAGAGAAAGAATATAAGTTTATTTTAAAAAATAATAATTTAGCTCAAACACAAACGGGATTGCAGAGTGTTGACTGAAGCAGGAAGAACAGTATTTATCCACAGAACTTAAAACAGACCAATTTTTCTCTCTTGTAGATGATACTTTCAGTGCCCTTCCTTGTCCACAGCTCTGCTTCAGGTTCTCATCTGCACATAAAGGTATTCTGACTACTGGGGCTCTTAGTAACAAGGCAGAGGAGAAATGGTGTCTGCTGCATATGAAATGCTGTTCCTACCTCCAGAGCCTCCATGATCCAAAAAGCCAGAAGAGCAACACCAGCATCTAAACCAATGTGCAATACAAAGGGAACAACTTGCACTCCTCCCTGGAAGTCTACCTACCCATGCCCCATTCCCAGCATCCTGGCCAAGTGCTCCCACCCACGCCTGAATTCACCCCCCCGCCCACAGGTGCTGTACACAGAGGTGTAGACACAGGCCTTTGCAATACTCCTCCCTCCCCTCTCTCTTCTCATCCAGACCTGCAGATCTTTCACCTCTCTCTGTGCCTGCATGCCATACATTTCTTGGCACAGCAGCAGTTCATTTCACAGTGATGGGATATGCCCTGGAACACACCAGCCACTACTGCAGTTTTTTCTCATCTGTGAAGTGGCCTTTCATGCAATTGCCATTCTGATACACAGGGCTGGCCCCCTTCCTTCTGCACCACAGCACAGATTTGTAGAGAACAAATCCAATACCAGCCAGACACAGCAAGAGAAGAGCCAGTATGTCCAGGCAGAAGTACTCATACAAGGAGAGGTCGTAGACAGCCGGGCGAAGGTAAGGTGCTCCATCGTGACGAAGGATGTACTCCAGCCAATACACTGTCCTGTTGAGAGCGTGCATTGGTCTGTCCAGGTGCAGAGCTGAGATGTGCTGGGCTGCTTTTCTGTAGCTGCAAGGGAAGATGACAAGATATCTACCTTTCGACAGAAACGTCACACCTGAGAAGTGACCTGAGACATCCAGTGATGCTTTCAAGTTCCAAATAATACCTTGGGAGAGGGGCAAATTTCTTCCATTCTTCTTCTGAAAGCCATCTGATGGCACTTGCCAGTCATGAAGGCACAAGCCAGAGTGTATTTTACTTTGTGTTTTGTTGATAAAACTGACAGTTTGGCTTGCAAGTACCTGTTCAGTGAGTTCATGTGTAGGGTACTTTCTGAGGAGAGTTTGCACCCTAAGACCTCACCCAGTATCAAGCAAAAGTTATACACTTGATGAGTGGCCAAATCCTTCCAAATTGCAACACCTCTTAATAGGTAAGAAACACAAAATATTTTAAAAATCAAGCTCTCAGAGAGCATTTCAAAAACCAGCAGTTGCACATGTTCCATTAGAAAACAGGAGCCCTGTGTCACTTTTGTGTTCCTGCTTCAGTTCTAGGAAAAAGCAGAGTATATGACTGACAGAAGGAGCAGATGAAGCATTACCTGCAGTTCCCTCTCTGTTTCTACAGAAAGTTTTTTGGACAAGTTCAGGGAGGTCCCAATGGGAGGCTGTAATCGCACTCTCCCTGATGACAGGCTGGCATTAAGAGAAGAAGTCTGTTCCCCAGTATCTCAGAAAACTTTCTAAGAACAATACAGTCAGTCAAACAGGACTAGATCACACTCCTTAGCAGCAAATGCTGGAGTATCTCCTTCTGTGTTGCATTTGAAGCACTGATACATCTGGTCAGCTGAGCAATGCTTGCAACTGTGCTTGGTACAGAAGCCACCACAGGCGGTGTAGGGGTCAACAAAAAGACACACTGGTCCCTACACACTGTCCACACCAAGGAAGAGCTTGATGCTTCCAGATGCCTCACCTGGGGTCAGAGATGACGGTGATGACAGCCTGGTAAAGCTCCTCTTCTTTTACTCTGCTCCAGTCCATGAGGATACCCATGCCCTTCGCCTGCACTCTGGTCATGATGTCAAACTGGTCCCCATAGAAAGGAAATCCCACCACGGGCACACCGTGATAAATTGCCTCAAATACACCATTCATCCCACAGTGGCTGACAAAAGCTTTCACATTGGGATGGCCTGCAGGTAAAGAAATAGTAGCAAGTCAATGCCTTCCATGTTGCAACAGGGCTACCAGGGGTTCCTCAACACACAATGTTGATGTATGTTTAGGGAAAAACAGGCATGCTAAGCAAAGAGGATGCTACCCTTTGGGAATACATCTGGCTTTTGGCAGCCCAGAATTGCTGAGTAGAGCCTGGAGGAGAAGGGAGATAGGAGCCAAGCAGCTTCAAGCAGGTGTTAGGTGAGGATCGTGTTTTGTACAGATCAGACACACAAGAAGCAACAGACTTAGATCCACACAGATGCTGCTATCCTTATGTGCCTTTGCTGTGGTTTGGGCTAAACTCCAGGGGTGTTGCTAGTGGCACACACATACACAGAACCCAGCCTTACCTAGCAGGTCGTTCTGGGGCAGCCACTCCATCATCAGCGTATTCTCACCCAGGTTTCTTGGCTTCTGACCAAAATATCTGTGGGAGGAGACAGAGGAAGGGAAAAAAGGAGAAGAGAAACACACAGAGAACAAGAGTAAATTCAATCAGATCAAGAAACAGAAAGCAGATTCTGTGATTTGAAATGAATCACTCCTCAACATTGTTTTTCATCCAACTCAAGTGAAAATGAATCCCAGTCCCTTTTCACCTCCACACCACCCTCTGCGGGAGGCGAGCAAATGCACCAGCCATCTTCTCCACCAGATCGCTTGGAAGAGCTCGGATCCCGATGCCAAAGGAGACAACAACGACACCCGCCTCTGCTGCTTCCACCCAGAGACGCAGACCCTGTGGGCAAAACACACACAGCTGCCTTGAAGTATTGTTGCAGGAAGGCCCTTCCCACTCTTGTCTCTGACAGAGGCAGTAGAAAGCTGTCCACAGAGAAGATGAAGCCAAATCCACCCAGCGCACAAAGCTACACAGTTTTCACCAAGCAATGAACTCTAAAACCACTGGGACTTTTGCACCCAGCCAGGCAGAAATTATTTGAGCACCTCCTGGTCTTGGGAGTTTGCAGGGAGGTGACCAAAACCTGCATTTCATGGCATTATCTTCTGCACTGGAGGTAACACAATTAGTCTTTGACAAGAAAGGTTCTGGAAACAGAGGTGTCACATAGGAGCAGCTAGGGCAGAGAAGGTAATTGGAGTAAAAAGAGGAAGGCTATTTTCCCATTACCACTAAGACAGGAGGCCTGTCAGGGTCTCTAGATGTAAGCTGATACAAGAGACAAAACATCACACAGTCAGGAACAGCTTCTTCCTGGAGAGTTCCTACAAACTCTCCAATGTCAAAGGCTCCTGGAGGTGGCAGAAAGTCTTGCCATCTTGACAAGAGACTTCTACCCGTCCTTGACAGCTACTTGCAGACAGCAGATTTAGTTTTTGATCACTGGACAGAGAGGTAGCTACAGATCCAGTAAAACCTACAGTTATTTGTCCTTCATTTAGAGGCTACCTGTAATGCTACATAAACAGGTCTGTATCTAGAACAGAGTCTGTACTTTTTTTAACCAAAGCCAGAAGGTAGTAGGGAGAAGAAATCAGCAACCACAACTGCTGTGAAGCAAACATGGACTATTCCCTCTTATGCCAGATTGGGCTGAGTCTATTTCTCATTATGTCCTGCTTCAAGTTTCCCATGTATTCCAGTCTGGAGCATTTTAGGGAAGTTTAATAAAAATCTATCTTTGAATATATATACTTGCTAAAATAAATATGTAGGAAAACATGAATTTAAAAAAAAACTGTTATTGGAAGAGAAAACAAAAGTGATTAATTCAGAATATTAATTGTAGTCTAAAAGTTAGGGGATCCGAGTACAAAAGAGTTACAAAGCACATCTTAGTGTTACTCTCTGGGGATATTTCTCCTTTGTTGTATGCTTCAGAGACTCAAGCCTATCTTTTCAGAAATGCTTAGAGTGCTCTAAAACATTCTAAGAATCAAAAAGTTTACAACAGAGATATTTCAGTTTCTCCATTCTTTTGAGTTTCACATCCTTTGAGCAGTACAACCACTGAAACTGCTACAGAAGAGAAAGTGCTGGTTTTCCTTTTCTAAATAAAAGTATAATGACTCCTAAACCAGATGACTGTTATCCATTATAATTGGGCCATAGCATTTATCTTTCAGAAATAGCATTGGCGTTGCCAGGGAAGCATGCTTGACCACCAAATGTTCTCACTTTCTCTCAACTACAAACCTCTATTTAACCAAGTCCTAATTAGAAGCAGTAAAAATCATAGTGTTTCAAATAGGAGGAAATAAACATTTAATTACATTTCAAATGGGACATTCTTTTAGGCACACCTAGACCTACAGAGGCTCTCTCTTCTGCTGGCATCCTATGATGTGGACACAGACATGCCTACCTGCTAGCATGACAGCCACCACCTACTGCAGGGCTCCAGACTTATCTCCATCATTCTTTCCTTAGGTGCCCTGGGATCTGTTCTGGAAGCTGTAAAGCACATGAGTAATGCCCTAGCAAACAACTCCCTTCTTTATAAGGCAGGTGTGTACGTGGCCAGGTTGGACCAAGCCAGAGTTTTGCAAGAGCCGTGAGGCAGCCACCCTCTGACACAGCTTTCGGAGCACCCTACGTGTGTTTCATTACCTGCAGGCCATGCCACATGGGCAAGGCTCATGTGCAGTCAGACACATCTGGAGAGCTTCTTTTTAAGACACCTGATCTCACTTTTTTTTAACTGAAAAATATTGGTATCCACAGCATCAGTAAAGTTGCCATCAGAGATCTTGACAGGCCTCTAATAATTTGAAAGTTGAAATCTTATCTCCATTTCAGACCCTTAGTCAGGACACCAGGACATCTTGACTGCCTAAGTTTTATTATCCAGGTTTATTTCCCTCAATGTTTGTAAAAGTGGTAAGACAAGTCCTACTCTGTACTGTCTTCAGCCAGAGGCTTTAGGAGCTTGTTCCTCTGAATTTATTTCTGGGATTAGTGAGGCATAGGCTGGAGAAAGCCTTGAGAGGAGTTTTCAGGACTGAACCTTGAGAAAAAGGGGTTGATACCCTTCAGTTTTCTACATTTTGGGATTCTGCACCGAATTTAATGAGGAACAAGATTAGCTCTCCCCTGTGGTTTCTTAAGACTACAAGCTCAAGGGCAGAAATGCTCTGTGAGAAATAGGGTGAAGGAGGAAATTCTGGATTAACATATCAGTGATGAAACAAGGAAGATTAATTGTTCCTCCCATTTCCACTTTAGCAGAGGAGCAAACAAACTACTCATTATCAAGTCCCAGGGGCAACACCTCCATCTTATGAACTCCACACAGCATTTTACATGGACAGTGAGGCCAAATCCCACTTCAGAGTGGCCCACTTAATTCTACATCCTCCCTGCAGCCTGACAACCTTCAGTGTTCTCTGTCTCACCGGTGCACCCACAAGCACCAAAACACAGCAGCTTTCCAGACACTTGGGGCTTCAGAACTTTTACAAGGTTCTTCCAGAGAAGATCTGTACTAAGTAGCTTCCCCAGTTGATGTGCAATCATAGATCAAAGCTTTCTTGCACTTACCACTGGAAGGGGCTTTGCAGGCTCAGCGAGGATTCCCCCTGTGAAAATGACATGGGGGAGCGTTGGACGGGGAAAGTCCAACACCACATCATTACAGAGGAAGAAAAGACTAGTTCCATGAACAAGGTCCAACATGGATGTCTTGGGCTCCACACTATGCTTCTCCATGAGACGTTCAAACTTGGGCAGGATGACCAGTTTTGTAGCCACACGAGTGATTATGTAGACTAGGAGATTCCAAGTCCTACCAAAAAAGCCCATCCTGTCCGTCATCAGGGAGTTGAATTCAGGGACATAGGAAATGGGGGAGGTGGCACCAATCTCTGCTGGGAACCAGAAACCAGTGGAAATCACAGCATATTTGATGTGTAGGATGTGGGCCAGGATAAAGCCACACATCTCATTGGGGTCCACCAAAAGCAGGTCAAAATGCTCCCACTGGAGTTTCTGCAGAAGGGTAGAATTTCCCAATACTAGGTCACAGTTTTCCAGGTACTTCTCCAAGAACGAGAACACCTCCAGAGAGGTCATCTTCCCTTGAAAGACACGCTTTATCTTCTCCTGCACCCAGGCATCTGCGCTCTCTGTGCTGAAGGTACCCCAGTACCTCTGCACGCGGAAGCCGGGCAGGGCGGTTTCCACATCCCGACCTTCGTGAAGCAGCAGCACAGGGTCATGGCCCCGGTCAGCCAGTGCCTCTGCCACCCGCATGAAGACTCGCAAGTGGCTGTCAAAGACTATGGTGGGCATGATCAGCACCTTGGCACAGTGAGATGGCTCCACAGTGAATGCAGTCACTAGGAAAAGAAGAGCAGCAGGGCACGGTAGCACCTTCATCATCTTCATCACTGCAAGGAGACAAACATGCCATTAATGTAGTATCTCTGTCATGCACTCAGCAATAACAGTTGGGATTGTAGCTGCAAGCCAGGACTCGTGAGCTGGGAAAGGAGAGCAGTCTGGAGTTCTTCACTGGGGAACATCCATCCCCATCCATTCTGCCTTGCCCTAAAAAAAAAATAAACAACCAGAAACAAACCCACAAAAATACCCCAACAACCAAAGTCAAATATGGGGAGTTTTCCAGAAAACCTCTTCTCTGTGCTCCTAAGGCTCAAAAACTAGCAGACTGACTGGCAGAGAGTTACCGAGGGTGAGTGGCTGGAGGAGCTATGGTGGGTCACAGCACCAGCAGGGACACTTGCTGCTCAGCGCCTGTTTACCGCTATAGAACCAGCTCAGCTGGATTTTATTTTTATTTCTGTCCAGCCAGAACAGCTGGTTCTCTCTAAGGCCTTGAGGTCTGTGCAAGCTCACAGGGAGGCCTGCAGAGCTTGGTGGAAATGCCAAGAGGTGTGCTCTGGCTTTGGCCCTCACATGGCTGGCAAGGCACCTTGCTCAGCACAAACAAGGCAGGAGCAAGTCCAGGTCACAGCAGGATCCACTGAGAGGAACCACAATCCCAGAGAGCACAGCAACAGTCTGGACAGAGAGCTGCTCCAGTATGGATCAGTCATGGGAGGCTCTGGGGAAAGGGCTGGGAAAGGAAAGTAGGTGCCAGGATACTCATCCGCTAGAAGAAGGCAAACCCAGAAAGCAATCCCAGAGATGACACGCAACACCTGTGGCACACTGACACCCCTTAGTCACACTCCTAAAGCAGTCATCCCCTCTTCAGTTTGGTGAAACACCCAAGATTTCTGTTGTGTAAGGGATGTTGCTACATCACTGGAAGCAAACGCGCCTCACCCACACCTAGCATTATTTTGGGAGAAGAACTATGTGATAATTATTTGGGAATAGTCAGAGTAGTTTTCTGAGAACCCAGTTCAGACATGCTAGGAAGCAGCAGTGGGAAGAAGAAGTTACAATGGGAACAACTAGAAGTGGATATTGGATGGCCCCCACACACTAAGCCCCAGTAGGGCTGCAGGGATGTGGTAGAGTGGAATTTGGTGCAAGATTTTCTGACAGCTCCTCCGATAGTGCTTGATCAAGTAAGAGGTGGGAAAGAAAGTAGTGGACAAGAGATTCTGCTAAATACAATCTTCAGACTACCCTCAGCAGGCCTCTCTCTGGCTAAACTAAGCACATGAGGGTGCAGACATGGGAGAATAAAACTGCTCTATTCTTCCTCCAGTGCTTTCTTGTCCCATGTGGGGACAGGACATGGGAAAGAAACAGAGCAGCTGCTGGTTGGGACCCTCCCGTGTTTCAAAGGCAATTCCTGCTAGTGCTTGGACTCCCATCCTTCCTACCCAGGGTCAGCTGTGTGGCTGTGCCTACAAGAGTGATAAGAAACACAAGAAAAGCTAATAGATACCAAGAGGGTAGTTGGACCTACAGAACAAGAGCTCCAGGAGAATGTAGACAAAGGTGATGGGCTGGAGAGAAGAAAGCATAAGCTCTGCAAGGAAAGTAAGGATCTGCCCAGCATCCTTCCTCCCTAACAGCAGGAAATAGGCTGGCCTGTGACAAAGTCTTGGTCACAACAGAGCTACAGCCCACAAAGCTGGTCTAGTACTCAGATTACTTGAGAGGCCCAAAGGGAACTTATACAGCCCAGCACCAGAGAAGGTAAAGCATTTAGCTGTGACATTCACTGCAGATCCAGGAGCACATGCTGCTTCCAGGAAGCAAGGGAAGGATGGCAGCCATGTACTCCTGATCTCCTCTGGGATGGCAGGGAGTTAAGGATAGAAGCAGACACAGGCTTGTCCTGGGGCACCTAGTGGGTCATACATGCACATAAGTATGCCAAGAAGAGTAGAAGAGGTTTTATACGTGGGGTAGGGTGTTTTCTTATTAGGCAACAAGTAAAAGATGAAGAAATAGTCCAGGTAAAAGGTATAGTTATTTAAAGAAAAAAAATTGTCACCCATCTTCAGCAAGGACTGTGTTCTGCCATGGACCTACGTGCCAGACATTGCTGAGACCCTCAGCTCAGCCAAGACCCTCTGGGGACATCCAAAATCCAAATGACAAGTAAGCTGTCAATCTCAGCCCTCAGGTCAGGGGCAGATGCTGACACAGTGAGACTTGCAAACTGCTCTTGGTGGTTTCATCTCTTCCAAAATCAGGAACTATCCCTAAAGATGCTGGCTCAGGAACCTCTTCTCCCTGCTCAAGCAATAAGGGAGGCTGTAAATCTTGTTAAGAGGTAAGAGGATGCCAGGCTGCAGGAAGAGACCTTTTTTCCTACTTCAGCTCAATACCACCAGAGATAATCTCTGCTCTGCCCATGCCCAGAAAGGTACCCTGGTCATAGCTTCAGCCCTAGAGCTGTGCTGGATACACCAGACACATCCCTGATTTTTAGTGCTATTGGGATAGAACAAAGGCTAACTACCAAAAAGGGCACAAGGGCTCTCTGTCCCTTGTTCAGCAACTAGTCATCATTGCAGTCTCAGGTTGATGGCAAAGGGGAAGGAAGTCCCAGACCTAGACAAGGGCTAAATGGCCCAGTTTAGGGAAGGCTCAAAATCCACCTGCTCACCTCACTGGTTTACCTCTTACTAACACTGAACAAAAAAGCTGCTCCATGAGCTCTGCAGCAGGATCCTCCAGCCTGGGCAGCTGCTGTGGCCAGTGCAGCATAGTCTCAGCCCAGATCTCTGGCTATGGGAGCTCAGCTACTGCAGGCAGGTAGTCTTCAGAAATCTTCAAACACCTGGGCATGGGAATGTGATTCTCTGGGAAGGTGAATTCACAGCTTGTGCCTTGTCAGAGGTGCAAAATCCAGTAAATGACAAAAAGTAAATGACAGATCCCACACTAGGCCTGAGAGCAGAGTAGACAGAACCATCTCCTTGTTTGTGGTCTGGAAGTTCTAGTGGCTACATCATATGAATACTGCAAAAATAACTCTGCCACTGCAGGGGAAAGGCTTGTAAAGAGAGAATAGACCCCTCCCTGTTTTCATGACAAGTGCTTGGCAGAGCCATGCCAGCTGGCTGATCTACACAGAGCAAGGATAGAAGCAGACATAGGCTTGTCCTGGGGCACCTAGTGGGTCATACATGCACATAAGTATGCCAAGAAGAGTAGAAGAGGCATGTCACTTTGAGAGTCTCACAAAGCATTTCCCACCCCAACGCTTGTTGCACTTGTTCAGTCAGGTGCTGATCTCCAGCAACATCACAGTTAACACTGGCAGCCAGTGTAAGGGTTCAAGGGAACTGTTGGAAAAGCCCACACCACAAATGTTTCAAGTTTCACCACTGCAGCATTCAGGGCAGAGCAGGCACGTTGGTAAGAGCAGGACTTGGGAAAGTGAGACTGTCACAGCAAGCAGCAGCATCCCCCCTACCCTGCACAACTGTCCACCTCCAGCTGCTGGGAGATTGCTTTCAAAGCCACAGCAATGCATTGGTGCTGAAAAGTGAGGCAGCAGAAAGGGAGTATACAGGGCACAGCCCTCTGAAATGCCCCTGAGAAACCTCTTACTGGGCTGAAATTTGTCCCATGATTTTGCCCTGTTTAATATGTTTGACAGGGCATGGCTTTGGTATTGATGGAAAATTACACCAATCAACTTAAGTGAAATAACCAAACAGCTACAGCTCCAATTTAATTCAGGTGCCTTTTATTAGGCTGAAGTACTAAAACCTCTCACAGCAAGCAGTCTAGGCAAAGAACCCCACAAAGAAAGGGCTATGAACAGGCTCAAATGCAAGGACTGCCATTTATATCTCTCCCTCACTTTTTTGTATTACCTAGTTCCTGCCCAGGACCTGGAAGCCCCTATACCTGGGACTGAATTATTTCCCCTCCTGCATCCTAGTCTCTATGCAGCTCTTGCCCACAGTAAGAAATGTTTTCACTGAAAACTTCTCAGGAGTTAACAAAGCAGCAGAATTAATTGAAAAGCAAAAAATACCTTCACCTGGATGCTCTAAACTCTTCCTGGAATAAGATATTGAAGTTTGCCTGTTCTGTTGGGTATGCTCCAAAAAAACCAGGATCATCTGCTACCATCACACTGATGACAGCCAGCCTAGCTGCAGCTAATTTATGGAAGCCAAGACTCTGTGAAAGCAGGCAGGTATGCAGCTCCAAGAGCAACTTTGTCACTGCAGGAGTATGTACACTACAAGCAGGGGCTGCCCAGGGGAATCCCTAGTTAAAACCTAGAGGACACAATACTGTACAAAGCAAATAAAGCACAGGTTGAAATAGGGAAGTTTAACCATCAATCACATCCAGGCCAGTGCTTGGTGGGCTTCTGTGTTTTGGTTTTGATTTATCACAGACTCTGACTTAACCAGAGTCACCTGGGTAAATTACAGTAACACTAAAACATTTATAGTAGCACTATAGCATACTAATATCAGAGTATACCAATACTAACATTAGTATTTTAGTATAGAAAACAAAGATAAAGAAAAAAAAAAACCCTTCAGATATAAGCATCCCCTGGCAGTCTACATCCCTGAGGGTTTTTTAAAATGTTGTTTGCACACAGACTGAATAGGGCACAGATGGTCTGCTCAGAGCAACATACCTTTCTAGCATTTTTCCTTCTACATATTCATGGCAGCCTACTACAAGCACAGAGAATGAAGGAAGCCAAGATCCCCAAAGGACCAAAGGGAACAATCATAGCAGTGATCAGGTCAGCATCAGAATGATTTATACCTTTCACCACATTGGTGCTACTGCTGCCACAAAATACCAGAAGTGCTCTGGCTCATCTCTTTTGAACAAAGATTGATGTAGTCCCCAAACAACTCCTAACTTTTGGTACTTTGGGTCATCTTCAATATCCTTCCTGTCTCATTAGAGTTATATGGAGGAAGTTCTACAGGCAAGGTGGGAATCTGTGGGCTAGCAGGAGGTTGCTAGATGAAAAATCACTGCCAGGGAACCATGATACTAAAGGAAATACTGGTCCATAACAAATGAGAAAAGAAATAAAGATCTGGATCTCAGCTTGTCACAGTATTTGAAAGTACACACACCTTGAGCTGGGGGATGGTGTCGGACACCACACATCTGCTTCCCCACCTGGCCCCTCATCATACATTAAATCTCTCTAGGTAGTAAGTGAGATCTCCTCCATTTGATATCCACAGGCTTCCTGTTTGTCTTCTGAAAGGAACAGAGATGGTTTGTGACACCAGGGTGCTCTGCAATAACAAGTTCTTCCGGACAGCCTTTTTCTCTCGCTTACAACACGGTTGCAAGACAGAGCAGCTGATGTGAGACTGTGCCCCTTGTGAGTGGTCTGAGGTCTGCCGTGTGGAAGCAAGTCAGAACATTATTTGTAATTCCTGGATGAAAAGGAAAGAACAGCTTGGGGCCATTTCCAAATAGTCATGTGAACCATAGACCTCAAAGTGAGAGCACAGGACAAGGCAGAGCATTATTTGGTCTAAAGAAGAAATTATGTTTGTATGACACTCAAGTTAAATACGTTCTTCAGACTGCAGAGAAAACTGGGAAGATACAAGTGCACCAAACCTTAGAGAAGCAGTCAAGAGGACTGGGGAGGAAAAGAGTCTTCCCATTTACTGCTTTGTCATTTCAGCTTCTTTCTGCAGAGAAGCACCACATTTAAAGAAAAGTTATTAAACACCCTAGAAGGTTGTGAAATCTTGTGTAGAAAGCTATGGGGGCTGATAAAGTCCTGACAGACAAGTCTGATCACATTTGACAGAGTTACAGGAGTAGAGAAGCTAGGGGTGAGTCTTATCTTCAATGAAACAATTGACGCCTTCACGTAAAAGAAACCCACAACCAAACCAAACAGCTTCTTGGCTCTGAGCACGCCAGAGGAATGAGACCTGGCTGAGCTGCCGTAAACAGAGGTTGAAGAGAGTTGCATAGGAAGAGGAGGCAGAACAGGAGATGGTAGATATTCCTGAGATGTAATCTTCTAAAGAAAGATGAAGCAAGTTACACAAAAGCACTCTGAACGCGTGTCCGTGTGCCAGTGCTCTAGTCCTGCGCGTTGAAGCAGATGCTGAACTCGCGCCCGTCAGCAGCCTCGCTGGAGCAAGCCGGGCTGCACACACGCGTCCGGGCAGAGCTGGGACCAGGCTGACAGCCGAGAATTCAGACCGAATCCCTGTCCCCGTCTCCCCGGCCGGGCAGCGCTCAGGTGCCCTCAGCCCTACAGCGCTCACGCGGAGCGCAGCTGGCAGCCCCCGCCCGCGCATCCCACCGACCCCGCCACGCCGCAGGGCGGACGGACCC
>VXBC01001027.1:594033-611309 GCA_013399945.1 Ploceus nigricollis | reverse complement strand
GCCGAGCCGAGCCGAGCCCGGGGCTGTGGCACGAAGGTGGGGCGAGAGCGGGACGCGGTGGGCACAGAGAGCCGCACCCGCTGCCCCGGCAGCTCGACGGGCAGCGGGGCAGCGCCCGTCGGCTGCAGCTTGTGCCTCCGGCCCGGCCAGTGCGTCTGATCGCCGTCAGAGCATCTCTCCAGTGACCGCTGCCCGGACAGCCCCAGGGCCAGAACCCCCTTGAGAGGAGGCAATCGGAACACGATAGTCAGGACAGCAAAAGGGAAAGGGCGGTGCACAAGAGAATCGGGATGTGAGGGACACTGTTCCAGCACACACCAGATGGGGATGTCCTGTTGGTCCAGTTCCAGCAGTAAGAACAGCTGTAACTGCACCACTGTTGCACAGGGAAACCATGCCTCTACACCAGGACAGCAGTAGAGCAGAGATGTAGGCTAAGTATGTCTAGCAGCTGCAAAATCTTGTGAAAGGACCAGTTTTTCCCAGGAATGTCAAGCATGTCACTTTGAGAGTCTCACAAAGCATTTCCCACCCCAACGCTTGTTGCACTTGTTCAGTCATGTGCTGATCTCCAGCAAGGCTAATGAGATTCTTTGCATCCTATGCTGAAACTTCAGACGGCATTACATCTTCTCCTACAGCATCACATTCAAGGTGGAAGGCTGTGGCAAAGAGTGTTGGTTACAGAGCAACAGAGAGCCCAATGCACGTGGTGCATCATCCCACCCTTCCCAGAGAACCATAGTGCAAGGGGTAAAATTGAGCATTACAGCACTCAAGACCTCCACAAGGCCCTACCGATCAGCAAGTTTCTTTTCCTTGCACACATAGAGGAAGAAATCTAAGGGGACACAAATNGCCCGCGCCCCCCCCCGCCCCCGCCCCGCCGCAGGGCGGACGGACCCTCCTTGCACGGCAGCCGGGCAGGACACGACAGCCGGCAGCGGGGCCGGTGGGACGCGCCGAGAAGCACCGGCCGCAGCTCCTCCCGGGCCGCCCGCCCTTCCGCCGCGGTGCCGGCACCCACCTGCAGCGAGTCCCGGCGGAGCGCGGCCCGAGTGAGAGGCGCGGCGGTGCGGGAAGTGGGAGNCCTCTACACCAGGACAGCAGTAGAGCAGAGATGTAGGCTAAGCATGTCTAGCAGCTGCAAAATCTTGTGAAAGGACCAGTTTTTCCCAGGAATGTCAAGCATGTCACTTTGAGAGTCTCACAAAGCATTTCCCACCCCAACGCTTGTTGCACTTGTTCAGTCATGTGCTGATCTCCAGCAAGGCTAATGAGATTCTTTGCATCCTATGCTGAAACTTCAGACGGCATTACATCTTCTCCTACAGCATCACATTCAAGGTGGAAGGCTGTGGCAAAGAGTGTTGGTTACAGAGCAACAGAGAGCCCAATGCACGTGGTGCATCATCCCACCCTTCCCAGAGAACCATAGTGCAAGGGGTAAAATTGAGCATTACAGCACTCAAGACCTCCACAAGGCCCTACCGATCAGCAAGTTTCTTTTCCTTGCACACATAGAGGAAGAAATCTAAGGGGACACAAATCAGTTACTTTAACTAGATCTATACAGGGTTTTTCAGTTATGCCTATTCTTTCTTCATCCTATATGCTGGTGCTTATACAGCCAACTACCATACAGCTGATTTGGCAGCAATATTTGAGAAGACCTGACAAGATATTCTGATGGGAAGGGACTTGTGCAGCCTCAGTTTTTGATACAAGCTTCTAGCATCTTACCCAAATTTCTCAGTCACTCACTAGCCAGCTGCACAGGCCACCTTTTACTTCTGAAGGTCTGTTACATGTCCACAATCATTTAAGTAAGATGACAAGTAGTTGTAGACAGATGTAGAGACAGTGCTGTTACCCCCAAGCACTGGTACCCTCCCTTTTCCCACCCACTATCCCATATCTTTAACTACCAGATCCACTCAGACTACAAAGCCAGCAGTCTTTATTTTCTGACACATTAAATTCTCACATTTTATAACTTTTTTAAAAACCTCAAAGTGTAAAAGCATTTTAAACGGTTTCAAATGTAAGTTCCTGATAAACAGAAAAAAGAGGGCAAATGACAAGAAAGATGGTGTTCAAGTCCCCACGCAGAAAACACACTTCCCACCTTCCTTTGGCCTCTAACCTTTACTTTCTTGTAATAACCATGGTCTCCTGGGCCCCTCTGCACTGTAGCCTTGAATTGAGGCCCCAGTGATTGTGCAAGCTCGGGGGGAAGCCCTGAAAATGCTCACTGGAAAAAGTTGCTGCTCATGTACATGGGGGTGGCTCATCAAGTCTCATCCCAACCCTCAATTAGGTGACACTGCTTTACACACAAACACAGCTTCCTGTAACAAGGCTCTTCTCATTGGCACCCTTTGGGGAGGGAACAGAAACATGGAAATCAGGCCCTGCACTAGCTCTCAGTGGCTGGCAGTTTCATCACATATCTCACAGCCCACTATTCCATTTCCCAAACATGCACTACCACTATTCAATTCATACTGGCTGTGAGCACAACCCACTGCTCCTCAAAAATTTAACCCACCTAATAGAAGGCAAAGTGTTTGGAGGAATATTTTCTACCAGATGCAAGCTGCACCTAAGTCAGTCACACAACTGAGTGAATGCAAGCCCAGCCCTCAGTACACCATTATACTGTCAATTGCTCATGAAATCTCAGTTTAGGCTGCAAGTTTCTCAACTTCTTTGTGGCTCCCCATACTGAACATACACTTGTAGCTGGTACTTCAAACCTTACAGCACCAGGGTTTGCCCTAGTGCTACAGGGAAACTGGCATTTTACCTCTCAAGAAGGATCTAACAGATGGAAAACAGCTCAAAGACCAAGTGATTCAACTCAGAAATTTAAGGCATTAATGATACATTCACCTTGACTCCTGACAAGCTGCAGCTCACACTGCTGGCAGTAAATGTAACCTGGCACATTTTATGTCCAGACAGAACAAGGAGTAATGCCACACTGCAGCCAGAGCCTCTGAAACAGTAACACTGCTTATCCACCTCTGCCTTTTGCTAAGAAGCCTTCATCTCCTCAGTCTCCTTTTCCCTTCCCATCAACTGAAACTTCACAACCCCCATGCAGCCAAGCTTCTGTACAACTTCACTCCCCAGCTACACTAATGGGAGTGTTATTAAGAGCGCCACAGCAGTACTATAGACCTTGGTCTTTTTGACAATAGCCCCCACCTTGCAACTGCAATCGATACTGTTACTCAGCTTCTAAACCATATTTAGAGACTGCTTCCCCAAGTACTCTGGTTACTGGCCTCCACAGGAGTGCAAGGAAGAGGAAAGTAGGTACTTATTGCAAGGTGAAACCACAAAACTGAACAGAAAAGGAACCCTGTCACACTACTAGGGTAAACTTGAAATGTCAGGTGGGGTTGGGGATTACAGCCAGAGTGCTCAAATCAGTTGTTCTTACAGTAATTAGTCAGAGACAAGTGACAATACTTGCCTTTTCAAAGGTATGAGAGTTAAACTGGCTGAAAAAGAAATGGGAGGTTAAAACACAGGACAATGATTTCTCTTTCTTCTACTAGATGGGCAGGAAACCAAAACTAAAAATCACTGCCAGCCTTTTAAAATAAGACTGTAGAAAACATAAGTCTTGGCGGTCACCCTAGTGGTGCCAGTAACACCAGCTTAAGGATGGTTTCAAATCAGGAGACTAAAAATTAGAAATAAAACGGGGAAACATCCAACCATTCTCCCACATCCCTACACTGGAGCTGCCTGCCCCACAAGAGGCATGGGGAGGTAGCATTCCAGGCAGGCTTGACACCCATAATGTCCATATGCCCATCCAAGGTGTTCTGGTGAGCAGATGGTTTATGAACTCCAATATTCTCAGTCACTTTCAAACTTGACAGAATTGACTTGGGTTGATATAGTGCCCCCACGGTAGCTGCCTCGCTTTTTCTTTGTTTTCTCATGACGGAAAGATTTGCCTTTAGTGTATTTCAGGATGTTGTTAGCTTTCTCACCCCAGTCACCAGCTGCTCCTTTCTGTGAGGGATGGAGAGGGGAAAAAGAAATTCAAGTCAGTACCCAAGAGAGTGAGGGCAATGCTTTGCACTTCACCGTACCCAGCAAACCCCAGCACGTTCACACAGGAGCTGATACCACTCTCCCATGCGCCTCCTGGTGGAAGAAGGTCTCACCAAAACACTCCCCAGAAGCACACCGAGGCTGCTCTGCACTCATGTACTTTCAGAGACCAATTGTTACCACTCTGGCACCACCTAGCCCTACCTTTGCTTCAAATGAGTTATCAGCCACACGGGCATCCACCTCAATCTCTTCTTCCCTTACGCGGCGGAATGGAGAGGATGGCTGTTGGAAAAGAAATGAGATACAGTGATCACATACAAACACACAATGTTCCTTTAATAACAACCTCCTTCCTTGCCCTGCAAATACAGAACTCTGTTCACATCACCTCAATCTTTAAGTGTTTCTCAGATTCATCATTCTTTCCCTACTTCAGATCAGGCAGCTCAGGAGTGCTCCTGTGCAAGTATATCCAATCAGCTTTTGCCAGAATAATATTATGTTCTTATGTGCATTCCCTAGGGTTCTCCAGATAAGGTTAGAGTGCTTAAGGAGACAGCAAAAATACAAATAATCCTGTGGGCCCAACTACCCAGAAAAATGCCGAACCAGCCTACTTGTTCAAAAGGCAGAGATGCCTCTTCAGCCAGTTGCCACAGTCCACCCTCACTCACCCGTTTCACCTTGGGAACTGTGTGTGGTGTTTTGGCTTTGATCTTTGCTTTTTTACTGTGTGGTGTTTCTGGCTCCTGAACATCTTCCCTCTTCTGTTTCTTCCCGACTGCGCCTGTTAGATGTACAGCAGCAGAACTTTAAAGGCAGTGTTCGGAAAAGTAATGGCTTCTGTTCCCCAGAAAGCAAACCCAATGCTGACACAAGCGTGAGAACTGGTGCCTGCATTACCTCACCCAGAAAACAGACTGCTGTACCAGACACTAACAAATTCTGAGTCAGCAAGGACCTCCCCATCCTATCCTAATGGATAAAATTGGGGTTAAATTATAGAGGGTAGCTCTATATGAATGATTTTGCATACTTGAGAGAGTTCTGTTAGCCAAAATTTGCCAGATTTTGGATTCATACCATATGCACTTCGACACATTACTAATGCATCACTAGTTGTTTTCCTCCTGGAGGGTTAAAGATTGAGATTGTGCACCGGGGCATCAACTGTGGTGTCCCACTGCACACAGACAAGGTCCTCCAGCAGTCTGCTTTGCTGTCACTAAATCTTGTGCATGCACAGATAGCAACTGGCAACAACTACACAGAAATGTACTTCACATTACCACAAATTTCACTGCCAGCAGCTACGCAATGCAGACAAAAAAGATCCCACCCAAATTCAAAACTAGCCCTTCCCTCTTACCACTGCACCAAATGGCACAGTCTAATAACACACAGAGATTACAAAGAGTATTCAGAAAGTCTTGCATTCATGCTTAGCTCAGTAACACTGCCTGACAGACCCACTTCCCACACTGCTGGTAATACCTCCATTGACTTTTTCAGTCTCTTCTTCAGAGCTGCTTTCACTGCTACTACTGCTGCCACCAGCTGGCTTAGATTTCATGCTGTTTGCAGCTACTGCAGATGCTTTTGCTTTCTCTGTGGAGGCAGTGGCTTTAGAACCGTTCTGCACCGCCTTCACTGCCTTTTTGGGCTTTCCATCCTCTTCACTGGAACTGTCTGATGAGCTGCTGCTACTACTAGAAGCAGCTGCCTTCTTCCCCACAGTTGCTTTTGCTGCCCCTGTAGATTTGGTGGCCGGTTTCCCTGCTGGCTTTTCTTCTTCACTGCTTGAGCTATCAGAGTCAGATGTGTCTGATTTGGGAGCTGGAGTAGAAGGTTTGGACAGTGGCTTAGCCACTTTGCCAGCTGGTTTAGCTGGAGGGCCTTTCTTCTTCTTCTTCTTCTCATCCTCAGAACTGCTGGAGCTGCTATCTGAATCAGAGCTACTTTGTGCTTTCTTTGTGGCAGCTGGTGACTTCTTTGCTGCAGGGGTTGCTGCTTTAGTTGTGGGTTTCACAGGAGCTGCCTTCTTGTCAGAACTATCAGAATCTAGAATGGAAAGAAAAAGAGCAATCAAGGCTAAGTCTCATTCCTTTAACACAACGCTAACATTCAGATTCAGGGTTGATACACAGTACGCTTCATCATCTGCTTGAAACAAGATTGCAATGGGTATTCCTGTCCAACCGCACCCTCAGACCCTGCCCAGAAACAGAAAGGTCTGAACACGAACAACATGCATGTAGAAATTCTCCTCCTCTCCCACCCCAATACCTGAGCTGTCTGAGGAAGAACTGGAGTCTTTCTTTGCTTGTCCAGGCTTGACAACTACTTTTGCTGGTTTGGAAGTATTCTTTATCACAGGTGGTTTAGCAGGGAGCTTATTCCCTACCTGCTTTTTATCATCTTCAGAGCTAGAATCTAAAAAAACCAAAAACATGTTCTTCAAGTTAATAGGCTTCATGTGCAAGTTACTTTAGTGGTAACATGTATGTAATTTATGGGTAAGTGAAAACAAAATGGCTTGTGGCTCAAGGCTGAGCCACTAGGTAACTGGCAAGTATCTGATGAACACTTGAACAGTCAAGGCACAGCATTCATTTTTCCACACACCTTCTTTGATAGGAGAAAGTGGAAACAGTTTAAGTTGTTCACTAATGCATGCACGAGGAAGTAAATATTTAGAGAATAATGTAGGAGAAGAGGTACTGAATAAGGAATTTTAGAGAAAGTACCAGTATCATCAAACTTGGGGAAAAGAAACATGGAAAAAACAATCTATGTGGTAAGGATTAAAAAAAACATATAAAAATTAAGAGATAAAGTTGACAAAGCATACAAAGTGAGGCAGCAACAGCACAGTATCCCATTTTAGCTAATTCCTCTATCAGATGAGATAGCAGCAGTTTGAAAATGAAGACTCCTGAGTACAAATACACCTTTGTTTGTGCTACATGGATCTGGAATACTAAACCTGATCTATTCCAGTATTTCTGAACACTATAGCAACAGCAATCAAAAACTTGACAATTTTGAGAGAAACTAGGTAACAAAACCAGAAAACACAGAACAGCTGACACTCACTGGAGTGTCACACAACCTTGCTAGGGCTAGCTGTCTGCACACAGACTGGTAGCTGCTACCCAGTCCCTGCCATGCCACCAGAGATGCTGAGATATGCCAAAGGAGCATCTTGAACTCAGAGGGAAATTGTAGCACATAGGGAACTCACATGGGAAACACCAAACATCAAATCTGGTCAACATGAGAGACAAAGTACACTGCTCCCATTTCTAGGGTCACATTAGAAGAAGGGAGGTATCTTCTAAGACTATTTTGAACTTCATATGGTGATTACATTTTTATTTCAGAAACTTCTCCAAACACAATGGAATAACAAACCCCAAAAATCTCAAGACACAGACGCCCAAGAACAGTTTAACCATTAAAAGTCTGTGAGAAACCTGATTCACAATTCCCTGCCCCTTCCATCCAGCAAAATGGAGACTTTTCTACACTTGCCAATGGTCTTGTCTCATGGTCAGACTCCACCTTGAATAGCAGGCTGCTGGTTTTAAATTTCATATCTTGCTAGTCATGGAGACTCTGAAGCTTTTAAGCTCATACACTAAGGCTCATAGATACACCACTATGGAGCAACTTGGCCACTAAAAACATTAACACAAACGAATCAGAACTTGATTTCTTGAATTACCTGAGTCACTGTCAGAACTGGATTCAGCCTTCTTGCTAGTCACAGCTTTCTTCTGGGAGGCAGGGATTGTTTTAGCTACTACTGCTTTGCCTGCAAAAGCAAGTTTAAAATTAATAGGCCACATCCACACCAAACCTTAGTCCCAAGATCCAAACCTTAGCAGATGTGAAAAAGCTCCATTCTCAGTACACCAGTGACTCAGCCAGCCTACTGGAAGCCATGCAAGAACTTGGCTTATTCCCACTAAACTAGATCCCAATGACTTTTCAAATCAGCATGTACAAATGCAACCTGACCACAGTTCACATCCACAAGTTGTACACAGTGTTGTTTGGGATGCCTTCAAATTAGTCAGAAGCTTCCAGAAGAGCAAATAGCAACATAGAGCAAAGACAAATGGCTTTTTCAAGGAAGCCAAGACTTTGCAAAAACCTTGTTGGCACAGTGTAGTACTTCCCCTGCAGCCTCTCCTCCTCACAACATACCTGCTTCTGCCTTTGAGGGCACCTGCTCTGCCTCATCACTACTGTCTGAAGAGTCGCTGCTCTCAGCCTTTTTTGCAGGAGCCTTAGCAAGGCCCTTCTTTGTCTGTGTTCCTTGAGGAGGTGGTACAGCACTGTATGGACCTATGAAGAGAAACAAAGCATTCAGATTCCTGCATGATAATGTGAGCAGCACAAGGTGTTTGTTGCAGTTAGAATAAAGCACTTCTGCTATTCACTTCCATTTATTCCCCTTCTGTAGCTACAATCCAACACTAGCTTATAATTTGAAAGATTATACCCACCCCACTGCTACCTCCTTGTTTCTACTCTGAGTTTTAACTCTCCTCTTGGGGTTCAGCTGACACAACCATCTCTGCAGAAGTTTTCTCTGCACTTTTAGAAGAACAGGAGCTTGTCAGCAAATTTTTTCAGAAAAAAAATCAGATACATCAATTTTTCATTGTTTTCATTTATTGCCTTCTCAAATCCTCTGGTTAGAGTCAGACTGACCTTGGATGATTGACTCTCTACTCAGACCAGCTCTCTACTGGAAGCCTAAAGACATTATACACACTGAACAGAGGCCCACTTAGCCCATCAGTTGGACTGCAACTGAACAGCTCTGGATACTTCACAAGAAAAACCCTATTTAGTATTTTTTATGTACCAGACTTTGGCTTTTGCTTTGCAGGTGGCTTTTCATCGTCTGAGCTGTCAGATGAGTCCTCACTGCTGGAACTTTTCTTGGCACGTTTGGTTTTCCCCGGACAAGCTTGAGTGGCTGCAGGCTTTGGCAGAGGTGATTTCTTGGGAACAACCTTATCAAAAGAAATATACATTAAAAAAGGAAATTGCAGAAATCTTGCGGGGACAACTGGATCTTGTTTAATTCCACACCTCACTTAAGAGCAAATTCTCAAGGCAAAGGGAAAAAGATTAACAGAGATTCTCAAATACAAATTTTAAGAAACACATGAGTATCATTATCTTTTTAGCTCCTCTGCTATTGTTTTCTGCTCCATAAACCCCTAATGATGAGCTCCTCTAGACAAAAGGGCAGAGGACTGACTGAAATTTAACAACTGCCACATGATTAAAAACAACTATGACTATTTTTTGTTGCAGGCAACATTTTTAAACACTCACTAGTGGAAAATTCAAAAGTAACAGCTAAACATGAGAGTCAGGCCAAAATTACTTTATATAATGGAGACACAATACAGTTATGACACAAGATGTCTTCCTGTACAGGAAGGAGCAGAGAAAGTAGTAAGGAGATATTAGGGAAGAAAGCAGTACATGGAGAGATGCTAGAACACATAATCCCACCCTATGAAGGAGAAGCAGGTGTAAGAGTTATGTTGAGCACAGCATCTGTGTAGTCCGTGCCTGCAAGATAATACCCAGTGTCACTAGACTTCTACACCGTTCATAAAGTTTTTCATAGTCTAATTTACCTTTTTTGGTGCAGCCTTTTCCTCATCAGAATCTTCACTGCTGCTGCTACTGCTTGCTGCTTTTCCATTGACAACTTTGGTGGCTGCCTGGGCAGTTTTACTTCCTTTTGAGAGAAGTAAAAAGGGACATTGCAAAACAGGCTATGTAGATTACGGACAATTACATTGAGCAGTGAGTATCTTAGAGAGAAAAGAACCACAGAAGCCTACAGAGCAGATTAAGTAGTATTGCTTTTGCAGTAGTACTGCAGAACTATTGGTTTATCCTACTGCAAACTTAGAGAAAGTTTTCTGGAAACTGTGTCTTCTAGCTCATGGGAAGTTCCAAAACTAAAGGTTTAGTAAAGACCTTCCCTGCTTTTTGAGGGGAAGACAATGGCAAAAGCAAAACATAAACAATTATTCAAACAATGTGGGGCTCAGGACCAGATGTTTTATTTGCATTCAGTTCTACACTTCTATGTCAGAAGAGACTAGACTGGTGTGCAAACGGCAGTGAAAGCAGATTTTCTGACTGCTATGAGTCATACATATGTCCTTGCATGTAGGTACAACCCCCAGCACTCCTCCCCTGCTTTTTTTATTTTGCACTTTACTCATGATACACAATTAACAGGTACCTGATTTAGGTGTTGCTGCTTTTGGTGGTTGCTTCTTTGGTGCTCCTTCATCCGAGCTGCTTGAGTCAGAACTGGAACTCTCTGCTTTCTTCTGAGACTGGATTTTGGTTCCAGCTGACTTCACCACAGGTTTTGCACCCTTCTAAACAACAGCAGGAAAAACTGATTAACCTCAAAGTCACAAAAAGAAAACAAGGCTAATAAGATGGACACATACACAGAGTGTAGAAACAGCTGCCTTTTACAGAAGTTACCATTTAGATTTGAAAACACCACTCTGGTTAGTGGTCAGGGTCTGAAAATCCTGGGATAACAGTTTTGCTCTAGAAAACCTCCCAGAAATGCACATCAGTCTTCAGTTTTGCCTCCTCAAAATGGGGCAGCTCTGAGGCTGGCACTGTTCTCTTCTCTTCTCTACAGATCACACTAGCTTGAAGACTGAAAATACTGACTGGGCAACTCTAGCTGGTCTCCTCTAGTGTACAATGTTATCACTCTTCCTCCCCTGACATCATTCTTCCTTGCCTCCACTTCAAGACCATGACTGCAGCAAGAAAAAGCAAAGAGAAGATTCTCTTTTTACATAAACACACACGCATATATACATAACAAAGTGGGTGCAGGACAAAAAATTAACTTTTCCTGGGACCAGTCCAAATTGCACTACAGAAATGTCTTTTTGCATTGTATCTGCAGCAGCACGGACACTTCATAGTTCAGGACTAGTGAGCCCAGTATTCCACACAATTCTGTTGGTTAAATTTGCTATTATTAATCACTGTCAAACACGCATTAAAGATGCTGGAAAGAAAAGCCAACCTTTGCTGGCTTCTTCTCGTCCTCCGAGTCTGAATCATCACTGGAGTCCTCACTGCTGCTCTCTGCCATCTTGGCTGCAGGAACTGCTTTTGCTTTGGGTACAGCTGATGCTTTAGCTGCAAATAAGGGACAGTATACATTCATGACAAGTTAATTCACAATTTTTATGTACCTATATCCTGCACTAGTGGGTATTAGGGCAAAAGGATATATTAAGGTCATTAAACCATGACTGAAGTTTGTAACACTGACTTTGTTTCTTGAGCAGTGTGGGGCAGACGGCTCTAAAAGGGGTAAGCAAAAAGACAAAACCATTCTAGACTTTATCTTTGTCACACACAAATTTAAGTGCAAATTTCTATCACCAAAAATGACAGCCCAAAAAGAAAGAGCACCCCTCAAACTGAGATAATATTAGCTGGGTCTGCACACCTTCCAGCTTAAAGAAACCTGCTGAACGAGTACTGACTGGTGCCTGCAAAGAGAACCACCGCAATGCCGTGTTAAGGTTCCAGACACCCAAATGTGTTTTGGCCAAATCCACTTCCTGGATACTGACTGCTTTTCAGTAATGTGGAGCAAAAAAAATAGTTTTGTCTTATGTTATATTTACTACTGCCCTTATCAAATAAAAATCAGATCTAAGTTCAAATTCAGCTTTAGGATGGCTCAACTTGAAGACATATTCTCTTTCTGTGTCTCTCCCTCTCTTCATTTATTCTTTCCCTCCTGCAAATCTACTGCTAGACACACACAGTCTTGTGTACAGTGATTAAAGAAAGATACAAGAACAGTTTCAGATAAAATGGAAAAATCTAGCTCACCATGTAGCAAAGTGCAGCACAGGAGTGTATTTTTGGTAGCACTAGTACATGAGCTCTAAAGAGAAAGGGGTAGCAACCTCACACAAGCAGCAGGTGAGTACGGATGCCTGGCACTCCTCTGAAATGGCTAAAACCTTCCATGGGACATAACCTACTGTGCCTAAATTTTAACAAAATACAGAGATCACCCTTAACTAAAATGAACCTATCTTCCATGACATGGGCAAAAGACCTGCCAAAACCGAGATCAGTCAATATAAACCTAATCCCTGATAGCTGCTGAAAGACCTTAAAAGAGCTACTGAAGTTGAGCTCTAAATGCACGTGAGAAGCCAATGGCAAACACAACCCCGGTCTGCACTAAGGCCGCCCACAAACCTACCAGGCTTCTTGGCCGGGGGTTTCTCATCCTCTTCGCTGGAGCTGTCACTGCTGCTGGCGGACGGCTTCCTCTTCGCCTGGGCGCCGTTCGGGACCAGCTTTCTCTTCTTGGCCGCTGGAGACCTGCGGGCAGAAGGGCTGAGCGGGGCCCTGCGGGGCGTGGGTCGGGCAGAGGGGCACCCGCACCCCGAGGGGACTTACCGCAGCCAGTAGGTGAAGATGTCCAGGAGGGAGGCCGCGTTGGGGTCCTGCTCCTTCTAAAGCGAGAGAGGCCGCGTCAGCCAGAGTCAGTCAGTCGGTCGATAAGCCCCCGCCCGCCCGTCCCGTCCCGTCCCGTCCCGCTCCCCGCTCACCGCCGCCGCCTCCCTGGCGAAGGCGCGCGCGGCGCCCTGGCAGCCGCTCTCGCGCAGGAACGCGAGCACGAGGGGGAACAGGTCGCTGGGCACCGCGCGCCGCTCCGCCATGATGCCCACGCCGACACGTGCCGCGCGCGCACGCGCCAACGCTTGCTTGCGTGCGTGCGTGCGTGCGTGCGTGCGCGCGCCGCCGCGGCCCCGCCCCTACCGCTGCCAAATTGCCCGCGCAGCGCCGCTTCGAGTGCGGTGGCGCTCCCGCTGTGAGGGATGGGTCCTCTCCGTGCTGGTGCCTGCGTCAAGGCAACGTGCAGTGCCGAGCGGCTGCCTGTGGTGCAAAGGCAGGAGAGGGGCTGGGAACCCGAGAGTGCCCACTCGACTCTGGAAGCGGGAAGACTTAGTCCGTTTAAGCCTCACCAGCTTACTTCTACTTGTAATCCGTTTTAAATCACTGAACAGGGAATGGGAGAATGCCGGAGGGCGGTAGTTGGAGAAGTTGCTCTCTTGGAAGGAGAGCAAGCTGGGAGCTGTGGGCAGCCTGAGTGCTGGCAGAGCCCTCAGCAGCACGGCACAGCCCCGCGGCGCTGGAGCGCGGCAGGCAGAGCTCGGTGCCGCTGGCGGCGTTCCCCGGTACCCTCAGGCTGTGAAGCGGCTGAACCCATACAGGAACTATTGAATACTCCTACTAAATCCTTACAGGAACAAAGGGAGTAGGTAAAAGTAACACCGTGATCCTAAAGCGACAACCTATAAGAGACAGAAAAGGAATTTGAGACAAGGCTATCTGGAATATAGGCTTGAAGGGCTTCAAGGTGGGAGATAGGGTATGAAATAGGTATAGCTCAAGTAACTGTTGAAGACCCAGACCTGACCTTAAATGGAGCTTCTGGACCTATGGAAAAGGGTGGATGTGGAAGCCCCAGATGAGGCTGAGCAGGACAAGCTTAGTGTGTTAGCCTACTCACAGCCCTAATGAGGATGAGATTTCATTCACCTGTTGTATATTGAAGTGGCTTTAGTTACTTTTCCAGGGAAATTTTTTTCCTGTAATACTGCAGATTTGCTCTGCTGGATGTAGTTCTCTATTCCTGCCTTTGTGATGGTTGGCACTTTTCTTGATTTTCTTCAATAGATTGTACTATAAAGCTTGCTGAGGGCCAAGGAAGAAGAGAGTCCTGTGCTTAAAGTCTAGATTTAGGGCTGCCAGGGTCAAAAAACCACTGGTAGGTAGGCAGTGTTTTGCTTTTTACATTTCCCTTACCTAGCCCTCTGCACTTAACTATTTCCAAATATTGGTGTTCTGTGCCTCGGTGCCTAATGAGCACACACAATTGGATGGGCTCTGTTCTCAGCAAAGCATGCCTGTTGCTGGTGTTTCTGGAATGCTCCATGTTTGCACTCATGGGGAAGTAGAAGTCAGCTCTTGTGGTATTTTGTACTCTAAGATGTCATTTTGTACAGATGCTGTAGCCTGTGTAGCAGAAAAGGGGTGTTCAGCTGAGGCTTGGTTAGATATGTTTCCTTGTTTTTGAGATGCTCTGCCCCTTTTATGTATGGAATAACATGAGGCTATGTTGCAGAAAGGAAACTGTTAGCAGGAACTAATATTTCTTAGTTTTTGTAGTTTCCCTCTACAGTGACCTATAGCTGCAAGCTTCCTCTGCAAAGCTCAGCAAACTTTTGTGCTTTTGCCTACATTGGAAAGGAAGAGATGCAGCTTTTGCTGGTAAACTGGTGTTACCTTAAGCCCTGCTGTGTGAAGTAACTGCTGTGAGTAGCCAGGGAAATTACTGACTGTGTTTGCTTCACTGGCTCACTTTGCTTCTCCTCTGGTTAATAAGTATCTCCCTCTCCTGCCTGGCCTTTGCTAGTTAGGTCTGTTCCCTGTGCTGTGTGGCAGCTTCTCTTCAAAGGTGTGTGGCTCTCTAGGTGTGTTCCCCTGTGTTGTACCTGCAGCTGTTCAGGTGACCTGGCAGGGAAAGCCATTTTGTCCTTGTATTCCCCAAGAAAGTATTGGGAGATCCTGGGATCTAAAAGGCAAGCACATTCAACAGATTTACGTTACTGCTTGTGAATTCCTTTGTTCCCCTCACCTGCTCCTCATAAGTCTTTTCAGTCCTCCCCTTGGCTGCCATGTCTCTTTTGTTAAGGCTTCAGGGAGAGCTATGCATGGGATCTTTTTAATATTACTGTGACTAAACTGCCCCCAGCACTCGAGGTGAGGAGGCCCCAGAGCAGAGTGGGACAATCCCCTCCCTTGCCCAGCTGGCCATGCTGTCCCTGATGCCCCCCAGGACAGGCTTGGCCCTTCTGGCTGCCAGGGCACTGCTGACTCATGTTCAACTTGCCCTTGACCAGGACTCCCAGGGCTGTTTCTGCAGCCCTGCTCTCCAGCCTGTCATTTCCCAGTTCATCTCAGAAGAGAACATTTCCATGAGAGGTCTCTGGCCTTTCCACTCTTTTCATGACCAAGAAAAAGTGAAGAGAGGTAGCATTAGTGTTCAAACACGTACTCAATCCTTTCCTTGTTACTGCTTGTAAGTGCCTAGCAAAAAAAGCATTGGCTCCAGAAAGAGCAATCTAGTCCTTTTCTTTGGACAGGGATAAGACAGACCATTGAGAATAATGCTGCAAATGTAGCTGTGTTCGTATGCTGTAGTGAACTGAAGTGAGGAAAGGCTTGTACAGTCAATTTTGGGCAAGGTAGGATGAAATGCTCCCTCTATTTCCTCTCTCTTTTTTTTCTTTAATTGTTTCTTTAGGAGATTTGTAAGTGTTTGTTAGGCCTTCCTGCTGTGATAGAGTGTGAAGAGGCTTTTGCCTCGATTTGCTATCTGAGTTTTTAGTTGGAGGTTGCTGAAACAACACACTAGGAGTTATTTTACTTAAGCTCATTTGTGGATGCACATTAATTTCACTTTAGAGACTTGGGAAGTTTAAATGCTAAAGAGGTTTCCTGTGGGCTTTGCATTGATTAAATAAAATGCAGAGTATATACTAAGTGTCACTGACTGAGAAGCCCTGTGGGTTCCCTGGAAGCTGACTCTGCTAACCCTCTCTGTGTTACTGCAAGGCTTTAAAGAGAGAGAATTTGAAAACTCATTTCATAAGAGCATGTTGAAATTCTCATGTGACATCAGAAAGATCATTTCGTTTTTAACTTTTTATACTGGAAGTTAGAAGATCTACAGCTTAACAAGGGAAATAATGTGGAACAGTCATAAAGTCATCCATCTGTTTAAATAGTTCTTAATATATTCTTGCTGTTCCACAACAGTAAAATAATTTGCTTAAAGTTTCTTGTTTCCAACTAGTTAACTTTTGTCTTTCACATAAATCCTAAGTTGGTTCTGTATTTGCACACTTTTCCAGTGTCTGTGTGTTCTTTATTCTAGTGTATATTTTTGGGATGATTCAGAGGGGAAAGTTATGGTTTCTTCTTTGCATACCTGGAATTACTCATAAGGCTTTATCATCAGGAAATGCTTTTTGTCCTAGTACTTCCCTATTGAGAGAACAAACACCTTGGTTTTGGAAGACTGGCAGTGGCACACAGTTTGTAAGTTTAAAGTAGGTTTTGAGTAAAGAAAGATTTGGAGGTAACAAGAGGGTTTGACTAACGTCTAAGATAGAGTTGATTAGTGGAAAATAGTTGGTTCCTTTCTGCTTGTAACCACCTCTGTTCTAATGTTAACGGTGATGTTAAGCTGCATACAGAATGTCCACTGACTGCTTGGGAATGACTGCTTTGACTGGGAAGTCAGATGTAAGGAGTCTGCTTTTGCTGTGCTGAAGTGCATCAGTAAAAGATCTCACTGGTTACAAGTGTTTTTTCAAAGTATGCAAAGGAATAGGCTGAATATTTTAGGCAGAATCTGTTGCTTTGTCTTCAGTGACAAAATTAGTAAGTTGAGTCCTACTCTCTGAACAATAACGGTGTCCTTCTGATGCTTATTGTCTCTGTACTCAAACACGAGCATAGTCTTACAGAAACTGGTAAATTTCATTTGGAAGACAGCATCTTCTAGATGAAAACACAGAACATCGAGCTACTTCATTCTGTAGGGAACAACTTGGCTTCTCCCTAGGAGTTTTCCTTGCTCATAGAAGACATGACAAAACCTAAGTTAGGGATGAGTATAAAGCAGGTATCACTCGTTCTTTTCCTCAACTGTTGCTCCAGGTTTCTCGAGACCACCGTATTACTGTAACACAACTTTTCCTCGCTGTAGCGCTGTTACCTCGGCCACCTACGGAATGTGTGATTGGAGCCAGCTGGAAAAGGCCGTTTCCCTCCCTGGAGAAGAGTCCCGCCGAGTACCGGAAAGGCGACGCACGGCCGGGCAGGGGCAGCCCCGTGCCCGGCTCTGCAGGGGGCGCCGCGGGCGGGAGGCGGGGCCACTGACTGCCCTGTGCCGTGCCCTGTGCCGTGCCGGGGGCGAGGGAGCGGCCGCGGGGGGATGCACCGCCTTGCTGCGCCGCCGATGTGAGGGAAGGGGAGCGGCCCCTTCCCCGCCAGCCCCGGACCAT
>VXBC01001027.1:554826-593952 GCA_013399945.1 Ploceus nigricollis | reverse complement strand
CGGCGGCCCCGCTGTGCTCCGGCGGGCCGCGGCTCTCCTCAGCTGCCCCGCGCCAAGGTGCCGGCAAGCGGAGCGTAGCGGAGCCCTGCCCGCTCCCCCCGCGGGGCGGTGCCGCTGCGCGGCTCTGCGCGCCCCTGGCGCTCCGCCGCTGGGGAAAGGGGAAGGGGGGTCCGCTCTCCGGGTTCAGGGAACCCTGGCGCTCTTCAGTGCAACGGTGGCTCCTTTGCTTGTGGCCGGGCTGCAGCGCTTTCTAGCTCGCCTTGCTTCACTTGTCTGGAGTTCAGGGCAGCTGCTGCCAGAGCTTTCCTGCGTCTTAAGTGCACTTCGGCTTGGCAGATCAGCGAGCTCTGAGGGAGGGTGTTCTGTAGAGTAATTTGCCCCTGTCCGCCTTTACTACTTGCATGTTTTTCTGTGATGTTTTATAGAGATGTCAGTTTTTCCTAAATGCGGCTTTATTCTTCAGCACCACTTCCTTTTGGGGGTATGAATTAGTGCCCCTTGCCACAGTGGCACAGGATCACAAGCTGAGCTAGTTTGCCGTAATTGAAAGTGTTTTAGCTGACGTATGTGCAGGTAAAACTACCTAGAATAAGAGCTGCAAACTCAAGGGGAGAGGGGTTTAACCTGTATTGTGTAAGTTTTGCTAATGCCCAATTTGCAAGTTCCTCTCTTTGCAGGGAAGCGTATGGGTTTTATCTAAAAAAGGAAAAAACGTGCCATTCTCAGGGTGTGAAGTAACATTTGCGTTTCATTGACGCGTATCTCCTTGTGATGTAAAAATAAGCTCAACGCAGGTCTCGGGAGACTTGTGGGCAAAACTACTTTTCTCCTTATAAACAGAAGGTGATTTCACAGAGACCCTTAAAAAGAGAACAACTTTAGATTAACATATTGTAATGCAAATCTCTTGTTCCTCTCTGTGAAGTTTGGTTTGCAGAAATTTTATCTGCTTTGATTCTGCTATTTCCTCTTGCTTGTTTGCAGCATTTTATTTAAAGTGAGGATTTTCTGTTCCAGTCGAGGTAAGAAGTCTCATGTGATCACTATTACTATGCATTTCATGTATGCAGAGAATGCATTTATTTCATCATACATCACTTAAATACACACACTTCACATACTGAAATGTGGAAGGTGCTGAGGACTTCTCTTAATGGCCCACCAGCAGTTTCTGTTACTTCCTGGAAGTGCTCTCTCTCTCTTGTAAGAATTTGATTATTAAGACGCTTTGAGTTGCATTTCCTTTGTACCATAGACAATTATCTTTAATGAAGAGTGAATTCCCATCTCTCAAGGATTGTTATTTTGAACAGCATTATTTCTGTATCCTCCATACACATGAATCACAAAACACACTGGAACAGGTTACATAATGCCTTTCTTGTGTAGTCAGAATTGGAGATGGATTTTTTCTAGCAGATGAAGATAAATTGTTTGCCACTGCATATGATCCTCTGAGTTGGAGTGAAGGATTTAGTCTCAGTTTTTTTACCTGGTCTGTGGACAATGAGAAGTCATGATCTACTTATGAGAGAGAGGTGTGTAAAAGATGACACAGAAAAGTTGTGTATTACTACAAGCCCTGAATATTCCTTATGGGGCCCACAAGTACAATGGAAAACTTTATGATCTGTAAATTGAAAAAGGGTCAAACCTTTTGGCTTATGGAATGAAACAATAAATAATAACAGTCAATAATGTAAGATGTAGTCTTACCCAGTGCTGATATGCCAGCTTCCCACAGTATTGTTTAGCTATTTCAGTGGTAATCAGAACCTTATGATACGGCCATAAACCACTATTGCATGTGTGGGCTGAGCCTAAAGATTATCACCTCACTATTTGCAGACATAGTTTGGAGATGTGCCTGATTTGTTTGCTTCTCAGAGAGAGACTGTGAAGACATGACATGGTCATGCATGCTTCTATATGCTTGCCATGAGCGTGTGTGATTTTTACTGAATTGTTTCATCCTCTTCCATTCTATGTGCAGTTTGTGAGCTAGGGAAAGCTTTGTATCATGTCATTTGTGCTGTTGAATTTGTGGGGCTTACACTTCAATTATAGGTCTTGGGCATTTCTATGGTACTGGTTTGTAGTCTCATCAGTCTGTTATCATTGCTGTGTAGTAAAGTGTGCAGCTAAACACTGGAGAGGCAGTTACAGCTGGAAAGCATTCCAAATGTTATGGTTTATCATTGCAAACTGCAACAGAACTGCACCTTTATGATCTTCTATGAAGTAAATGAACATGCCCTGCAGTATTGTTAATAGTGCTGACATTTTGTAAACAGAGGCAAAAATATTTTTAATACTCTAAGCTTAGGAATCCAGTAACAAGGTATTGTTAAAATTTAAACTAGATCACACTTGAGAGTGTGAAAGATAGACTTGTGCCAGCCAACCATTTTTCTTCATCTTGCTATTGTATATAGTGTACATATATTTCTTCCTTTAATTAAAGATTTTTCCAAAACCAGCCTGTCAAACCATCTATCTAAGGGCGGGGTTTAAGGAAATAAAATGTTTGGTGTTCACCAAAGGATTTCCATATATGCTTACAATAGGCAGAGTATACATTATGTTTTGAACTGTACTCTGAGTTTTTCTGATGTTTGAAGAATTGTGAAAAACTGCCCTGAAATGTTCTGTATTCTTTTTACACTGTTCTCTGAGGACTGGACAGTAGTTAGTGCTGCAAAGGCAGCTATTTGGTTAGACAAATAATAGCATGATCCAGGAAGGAGAGTCCTGTGTCATTCTTCTTTTAAAGGAGAATGTTGCAATTGAAGTTATTTCTAGATTCTTGGGGTTTTTTTTAAACAGTCCCAATGCTGACTTAAGCTTATTTAGCTCTGCAAGACCCACTTCCAGTATTTTTGCTTATGAACATGGAGTGTTACTTTGGCTCTACAAGTGGAGTCAGTAATTTTCTCAGTTCTCGTTTTAGGAGCATTGTTCCTCAGTTTATTGTAGATGTGTCAAAGGCTGTAGGAGCTGAGGGAAGAAGGCCTGAGGAGAGCTGGTACAGCTCTGTTAAGGAGAATGGTGTTCTCGTAGAGCACTGCTAGCTAGGAAATCAACACCTTTCCTAAACACCAGTTCCTACCTGCTGGATGCAAAGGTTGCACTGCTCTGGCAGGGAATTTGCAGTGAGTCTGTCCGGTTTGCATCCTTTATCTACATAGCAGAGAAGGGGGGATTCTTGTATACTTAGTGCCCCTGCAGTGCAAGGCATGTTTAAAGTCAATAGCTCTTCCACCCTGTCTCCAAGCACAGCTGCTTACTTTCATTGAAAGCCTGGAGAAGGGCCTGTTGGCTCACAAGTATAGTTGTGGAAGCTGTGTTCTTCCTAAAAGTGAATGACAGGATTAGTTGTTCCATTTTATAGAATGTTAAAGTGCCCAGGCAGCCACTACCAATTTTTCCAGAGACTGGAGGTGGGGCTGCTGCCAGAGAGCGCCAGGGTAGGACTTTAAGAGCTTTGGGCACATCTCAGAGAGTCATTTTGTGGTCTCCCCATCTGCTGAGCTTGGGCTCAGCTGGCCATGGTGCAATGCGTGGGCTCCATTCTCAGACAGTTGTGCTGTCCTTTCCCGCTGTACTGGATGTAAATCAGCCCAGGGCACTGGAAGCAGAAGTCTGTGGTACATCTCCCTTTCTAGAATAAAACTTGAATTCTGCTTGGTTTTCATGTTTTTGCTCATGTAATTCTGTTGTCTTTGCCAGGTGTTCAGCCACCATCAGTGGTATTTTGGCAATGGTGGTGTACTCACTGGTGTGAAAGCCATCTTTTTTCACAGCAGTTCTGCACTTTTAGGTTAAAGGTCCCAAGGTTTTGAGTCCCAAGGACTCCACTTTGATTTTGCTGGATCCTCTCCTTTGGGAATGCTGTCTCCTACAAGCCTCCATCTGTGGTTCAGGAGCTGTATTCACTCACAACCATGCAGCTGTCCTAGTGAATATGTCAGCGCTGCACTGTCCATGTTCTCCATAGCTAGGGTATCATCCTTTCACTGCTAGAGGCGTGTCCTTATTTATGCAGGTAGTTATAACACTATTGGTTGAGCACTGAGCACATCTCCTTTCTTCTCAGTCATATCAGTTCTGCTGAACTACAGTTTAAAGCTGCTAATTGTATAGTTTAGGGCTGGGGTCCCTCAGCCTAGACATTGTTTCTGCCTTAATTTTGTAATGAAGGCTCTGGGGAAGGTGATACAATGAAGTCTTTGGAGGCTGTGCAATTTTGGTTTAATTTTTCTAAGGTGACTGCTAAACTGTCATCTTCACTTCTGGTAAATTCACTCTGCAGATCCTCTTTTTGGCTGCCAAATTTTAGGTATTGTTCTCTGCTTTAATTGGGAAAAATTGCCTTTGCTTGCATCATGATGGAGATGGGTTGAAAATGTTGACATTTCTAAAGAGTCAAACTGGAATTAGAAGACAATTTGTTAACAAGATTTTAAATGCTCAGCTCTGAAATCTACCATGGACCTGAGCTGTAAACCTCAATTTTGAGTAAAGTTCTTCACAGGTAAATAGAAAAATTAAATTTAGACTTAAAAGCTTCCTTGAGCTTGGTGGGAGAGCACTGCATCATGTCACACTGGTTCAATTTGCATCTACTCTTAGCGAGCTGTTAACATTTTTAAGTGCTTTTGTGCCGGAGCACTGAAATGTATGAGTGAGTAGGTAGAAGCTGTCTGTAGAGAATTATGGGAGAAGTCAACTTTGGTGAATGTATTTTGGGCTGTCTTATGGCCACCACTATTGTATTAGTTCTTTCCCTCTGAAGAGAGTGTTTGTCATTCCAAAAATTGTTGGGAAAGCTTTCGATGACAGTTTTGAGGAAGGACTCTAACACAGCCTTGTGGAATGTCTGAAGCCTGAATGACAGAGTGGCTGTGGTGCAAGCACTGAGGCTGATGTCCCTTAGTTGCATGCATACTTTTCAGGCAGTTTGCTTTCTGCTGCAATGAGAGAAAATATCTAACACCACAGGGGCCATAGTGACTTCCTGTAAGTGTTTTGTGACCTCATTTGTTATTTTAGGTGTGCTGTTTGATGTCTGCTCCGCTTGGGCATGTAATAATCTGCAGTTGTGTTGCAGAGACTATAGAATTGCCTAAAATGATTTTAACTTTTCATGTGAGAGTGAACTCCCCTTTTCAAGCTAGTATGTTTTGAAGGTCTGGTTTTTGTGGCTTTTTTTTTTTCCTTATCAGAATGCTTTAAATCTGTAAATCTCTGTGTAGTTTGTTTCACTTGAAGCTACATAGGAAATGCTCTCCTTTATAGGAAGAGCATTTTAATTTTTTTCATTTTTAAGAATGAAAAAACTACTTAAATTTAATGGAGTAGATGCAAGTAGGAGTTCATTCACCCTTAGAATTGCTTGGTGGCTGTGAACACCTCACTTTGGGTAGAACTAGTGTTCTTTTGAAATGCTTTGTAGTTTCTGACAGGAATTATAGACAGTGCTGTGGGGTTTTTTGTTCCAAAGGTGTGGGTGATTTCATGGTTTGAATTTAATCCTTTTTCTTGTGATCATCTTGCACCTGTACAGGAGGCCCTGGAGAATATGATGTGCTGATTGTCTATGCAAGTGACGCCACTGAATGGTGTCAGTACCTCCAGAACCTCTTCCTCTTTACTTGGCAAGTTCGAAAGCATCGGATTCTGAGCTACCAGCTGGAAGACGACTCTGCCATCTCCCAGCAGGAGCTGGACCTGTTCAGCAGAAGTCGGAGTATCATCCTTTTGCTTTCTGCTGAGCTGGTGCAGAGTTTTTACATTCCTCACATCCTGCAGAGCCTTCAGGAAGCTTTATGGCCCCCGTGCAAAGTAGTCAAGCTGTTTTGTGGTGTTACGGACTGTGATGACTATTTGACCTTTTTCAAGGACTGGTCTCAGTGGCAAGAACTCACAAATGATGATGAGCCTGATGCTTACCTTGCAGCTGTTGAGAAGGCTATTTCAGAAGGTAAGACCATAGCTAGAAGCTGTCCTTTCTGGTTGGAGGAGGGAGATACTTGGTACTGTTTATTCTTATTTTTACACTGATAATGTGCTTTACTTAAAGACCAAACTAAAGCAAATTGTCCAACCCTTGTAAACAAGAAAGTTTTGCAAGCAAATTTTTCTATGCCTGGTTGGTTGATCCCTAATTCAGGAGAAATTACCAGCAACTCACAGAGAACTTCTGAATTGGAGGTTGTCTTGGGTGCCTGCTTTTGAAGCAAATGGAAAATGAAAACTTTCTATATTTAAAATTCTACCTGTAAATATTGTACTGTGCAGTTTATTGACCCAAATCAATGGAAAATTGTCATTTATTTATTTTAAAGAAAAGAATTATCTTTTTCTTCAGACTTGTTTCTGTCATACCAGAACCAAAATAAAGTCTAATATGTATTCTCTAGCACTGGGCCTAAAATCAAAGATGTAACCATACTGGCAACAGATCACTTTGTTACCTATGATGAAAAGGCAGAGATTAAAGAATTGCGCTGATGGCCTTAAAAATAACCCGACCAGTCTGAAAGTGATCGTCTTGTAACTAGTGCAGAGGACTTACTAGCACAGAAGTATTGAGAGCTGGAGACTACACAAGCCCAATGTACTGCATTTTAATTGATTCCAAACTTTCCTAAACTCTAGAAGAGTGTGTACAATTCCTTTCTCATAGTTTCTGTTGAAGTGAACGTGGAGAGCTCTGGGCAGTCCTGCTGGTCTGGGTATTTTTGTGCCATTGCCATAGGTGGGGTTATCGTGTTCTTTGTCAGCCTCAGCAAGAATGGAATCCTGCAGTTGCATCTTGGCTTAAGATTTATCTCTATTCCATGGCATAAGTGAGGCAGTGTGTCTAGTGTTGTGTGCATAAAGGCTCTGGAGTCTGACTTCCCACAGCTGGATCTAAAGTCCTTCTCCATCTGTGCTGCAAGTTAGCATGTGCTGAAACAAACTGTGCTTTGGCTTTATGTAGGTGGTGTTTTGAAAGGGAGTTTGTGCTTTGGATTTTTGTTGCTGTTTCTACATAAAAAAAAATCAGCTTATTTTCTGTTTTCTCACTTTAATAAGCATACATTGATCTCAAACTGACTTCAGCGTATCTAGAAAATACTTGACTGAGAGAAAAAATTAGAGAAAACTAAACTCATTTGCTGTGGAGTCTGCTGTAATGTGTTCCAGATAGTTTGGTACACAGAGATTCAGAATTTCTGGACTTCTATTACTGTTATGGCAGTCATAGCTGATGTGGCTGTCACCTGCATGCCGTGTCAAGGTTTTGGTTTGTGCACATCAGAGCAGTTGCAAAGGTGAGCCATCTGCTGTCACTGTGATTCTTGTGAAGGAAGAACCTATTTAAGATGGGCTGCTTTCATGGCCAAAGTATTTGGATTAATGTATCAGATCCTACTTCTGTGTGGGGAAAAAATGACTCTGTGACTTCTTCTATTGTGTGATTCTATGCAAGTTCTGTGAATGGCCTCAAATGCAAATGTTCTGATGTTTCCCCTGAAGACAGCCCCAGGTGTACATAGTTCCTTTTTTGGGTGAAACTGTGAAAACTTTCTTCTTGACTGGTAAAAAAAAATTTGCTGTGTGATTTGGTTGCAGCATAAGTAACTTAAAATGTTTGTGACAGCAGACCTCACCCACAGAGAAACACAGCCTCTGCTCTGGTCGTAGTTAAGTTTGAATTTTTCCTGATTAAGGCAGCCCTTAATTCTTACAGCACTCAGCAGAGAAAGTTCATGACCACATTTGAAATTGTTCGGGTCTGGGTGTCTTCCTCTGGGAAGTACTTCTCTTCACATGCACTCACCCATACTCCTAACAGCAGTGTCAAAACTAGGCCTGATGCTAAAATGACTCTGCTTCAGATTCCAAATTGCTGAATCCTGAGCTAGTGAGGCATGGTACAGGGGTACAGGATGCAGTCAGGGGAAATTCTTCCCCCGAGGCTGCACACTGACCCTGTGCAGGCTGTGCTGTTGCCTCCAGCACAGCTGTTGGCTGTGGTTTGTTTAGGGCATCATGGGACTATGACACCCTAGACATCACATGCTGAAACCTATTTTAATTTTTATTAGTTTAGTATGAATTCAGAAATGAGGAAACATTCATCTAGCCTTGTTGACAAATGTGTGCTGATGCTGACTCTTGCTCTCTTGTAGATGTGGTATTTTTACTTGTTAACTTTCTCAATTCTGGCAAACTACAGAACACATGAAGGTTTGCATTTGCAGGTGCACCTGTTATCTGTGGGGAAGTTTTTCAGACTATGCAATAACTGTGCTAAGGGGATGGAAATCATAGAATTATTATGGCTGGAAAAGATCTTCAAGATGGAGTCCAGCTACTAACCTAACACTATACCACTAAACCATGTTCTTCAATACCACATCTACATGTTTTTTTGAACAGTTCCAGGGATGGTGATCCCACCATTTGCCTGGGCAGCCTGTTCTGATATTCAACCACCCTTTCAGTGAAGAAATTTTTCATAGTATCCAATCTAAGCCTCCCCTGAAGCAACTTGAAGCTCTTTCATCTTGTCCCATTGCATGTTGCCTGAGAGAAGAGAGTCTACAGCCTCCTCTCTGGTAGTTGTAGAAAGCAGTAAGTTCCCACTGAGTCTCCTTTTCTCTAGATTAAACGATCTTGCTCAGGATGTCTCTGTACACACCAGCTCAGGTCCAGCAGAGTATAGTCACTAGCCAGGGTGCAGTGACCAGCCTGCTGCTAGCCTGGCCCGTCATAGCTCTGCTGAGTGCATTGAGCAGCTGGGAGCCTGAGCCACGGTCAAAGTCAGTGACCTTTCTCTTCCTCATGTGTTCTTAAAGCTCACTTGACTTTTCAATTGCTCCAGTGTATTTGTCCTTACCTACATTGTTTTGAAACATTTCAAATTTCCCACTTTAAAAGCTGATGTTTCCAAAGCATTTACTAATTCATCAGTGGTTTTGAGCTTTCTGTATCCAAGCCATCTCTTGTGGGTAAAAACATGGGGAAGTCCACATCTGCCTGAGATGGCTGAGGTGATAACTGAATATGACAGCAGCAGTGAACTGTGCTGCTGGAGGACAAGTGCAGCCTTGGTTGAGCAGAGCTCTTGTGCACTGTAAGAGACAAGAATGAAAGATGAGTACCAACAAACTTTTTGTGAAATAAGAGGGTCAGAAGTTGGTGTAAGGAATCATATGGTGAAGATGGAGGGCCTTGGGCAGTTAGAAGGAAGATGAGAACTTTTTTTGATCTTTGTTGGTCAGGAAGAGCTGAAATGTTACTTCACCTACTGAGGGGCTCATTAAGAGATGTCAGAGACTAAGGCAGTAAGCTTTTTTTGAGAGGGAAATGGCATAAGAACCACCACATAAGCTGTATAATTCTTCCTCCTGTTCATGTCAAGGAATTGAATTAAATTCCTGGCTTTCTTCTGTTGCACTGATGAAACTTGAGAGCATATCATTCAGGTTGGAAGGGACCTCTTGAGATCATCTAAACTTTCTGCTCAAGCACGGTTAGATAAAGCAGTTTGCCCAAGACTATTTCCAGTTGGGTTTTGAATGTCTCTGCAGGTGGAGACTGCAGGACTTCACAGCCTCTCTGAGCAACCTGTTCCAATGTTTGACCACCCTCGAGAGTAACAAAATGTTTTCTTGTGTTCAGATGGAACTTCATGCATTTTAGTTTGTGCGCATTGCCTCTTTTCCTGTCAGTGGGCACTATGGAAAAGAGTCTGGCTCCCTCTTTTTCATTTTCTCCTATCTTGTCTGTATAAGATTCCCCTGAATCTTCTTTTCTCCAGGCTGAAAAGTTCCAGCTCTTTCAGCCTCTCCTCTTATGAAAGATGCTGTGGTTCCTTAATCTTAATCTTTATGGTCTGGTGCTGGACTCAAGTTGTAAAGATAAACCTTGGAATAAGCTACTCAGAATTTAAGGTCATGTTGGACAGATGTTCTCAACTGTTTCTCAACCCAGATAGGTCAAGTTGTAGTATATGTGAGATTTCCTACAGCTTTATGTTTCTGTAATTATTTGCTTATTTGTTTATTTTCGCTAATAGTTGCCATTTAGGGCTAGAGACCTAAATTCACAATGTATTTTTAAGTTTGGTGTGAACTGTCATGTGTTTGCTTCTCCAGTCTCAGTGCTCTGTGGAGGAGTATGTTCCGAGTAGTTCTATCTCAGCTAATTACATCCAACATTGACTTCTGTCAGCTTATTGAAGTGTCCTTGAAGATGTGAGGTGGTAGCATGCAGTTCTCTCTCCCTCCTCTTTGAAGGGGTAAAATTAAATGAATTCTTAAAACTATATTTTTCTCTGTTCTATCTTGTTTAAACAGAAGACGTGGTTCTTTGACCCTGCTCATTGAAGAGGAGCGGGTGAGCTATTAGTCAGCCCTCTGGGTGCAAATGAGCCTGCTTTGTTACATGGGAGCTCAGCAGCCTGGCTGGTTCTCACTGCCTGTCAAGAAGAGGAAACTGTGACGCTCTTGCACAGGAGTTCAGGTTGAGAGCACATGCCTCTCCATGCATGGGTATACATGACTGGTGCTGGAAAGTCAGAGACTTCAGAGAGCTGGTTAAAGCAATTGGAGAAACCTTAACTAAGTTCCCAAGTGATACTGAGAGTTCTCTGACAGAAATGTATGGGTGTTCTTATCCATCTGTAGCATATGGGGTCAGGCAGTTAAAATAATCTTCCCAGCTGCAGGATTGATTAACTGTTTGTCATCAAGGTGTTTCATAAAGTCCCAGTTTATTTACATAAAAAGCAATACTTCATGGGTTTTCTTTCATGGCATTATAAAATTCAAGCAATGCTACCATAGGTGCATACTAGCTTTCTAAATAGAGACAATGAAATGATAGCCCAGAAATAGTAAAGGACGGAAACTGTTGTGGTTAAGAACTTCAGACTATTATAGTCTTTATGCACCTTGTAAATACTAATCATATTTCTCTGTGGCTTGTGGTTCTGACAATCTCCTCACAGGTTGCTTTATGGTCTAAGACTAATTCTAGGTATCTGCTAATGAGAACTGCAAGGCTTTAAGACACTTGCTTAAAGTAAGAGCCCAGTGGCCATCACTGATCATATTCAAGTCTGGAGCAGCTGAAGTAATTTCTGAAAAATCTCGGTAGAAGTATGTGGTCAAGAAAAAGATGCTTTGGAGAGCAGGTCCGGAAAGATGTGTGGAACAGAATTTAGGTTATTTCACAGACACTTTGTGTGTACTTGGACGGTTGTTTTACTTCCAGGGTTGCATTTTGTAAGATTTTCATGGCTGTTTGTTATTACCTCAGAAAACTTTTGACATGTTTTTCAAAAGGGACTTGAGAATTACAGTGTATCTTGAGTTTCCCAGGGAGAAATTTGACCACTGCCATAGGCTGACCTTAGCATGGAGTGCTGCAAAAGCATGTCTGCCTCGTTCTCCACCTTTCATCTGTATGGATGATTGGGTGTGGTGTTGGACTACAAGAGTGGTATTCCAAGAGAAATTATTTGAAGGAGAGGGAAGGCGTGACTGCCCTTGCAGTAGTAATGTGGTCTTAGATCTACTGGAGCCACTTATAGAACCACAGTCAAACAGTGACTGGTGGGATGTTTCCAAACAGCTGCCTAGCTCTCTGAGGTGGAGTTCCAGGTTTGTTGGCTTTTATGGGGATTGTCTTTTCTGTCATGCAAGCATTATGCATTTCACTTAAATTGAAGCAAAGGAGGTACTGCAAGAGGAGGTAATGAATTAGCAGTCTGGATGTTCATGTTTCTTACCTGTGGCTTCTCAGGAAGACTTGAATCAGTGATGAATTATATTCAGTGATGAATATAATATGATTTGTGGCACCCTTGAAAGTCATAAGAGGTGTGCATATGCCTTGTTGGTATGTATTGTCTCTTTCTGCCAGAAGTAGTGGAAGTGAACTATTCCAGCCTCTCTTGCTTGAGATTTTGGTCACGTATGTAATGTCTGTTGTCTGGGTGGCCAGAACCCTGCTTCTTCCTCAATGTCTTCCCTATCTCTGTCCTGTTCCTGTGCACCTCAGCTAGTTCTTTAGGTTTATACAGCTGATCCAGTTGCAAATTGACCACTAGACCTACAAGAACCTTAGCAAAACTTGATGTAGTCAAATACACCTTGTTTCCTTGATGCAGGATGAGAAATAGTTTATTGTAGTTTCAAACTTTTCACGACATACGAAATGTGACTATGCTCTTCGTAGAATTGAAAATCTGTTTGTAGGTGCTGTGCTTGTAGATGAGCTGCTTGGGATGAGGGGTTTGGAGAGAAGAGGGAGATGTCTCATGCCTTTTTTTTGTTCTGTATGGACAGTTTTACAAAGTCCTAAATTTTCCTGTGTTTTGTTCTTCTCACTTGCTGTTTTTCTGCACACTTCTCTCCACTCAGTTGAAACGGGAAGTGTTGCTACAGTATCGCCCAGTTCTGAGGGTTTATCACAAGATGTTTCTCTGATGCACGTTTGTCTCGTTGGTGAAGCAGGGGCTCTGATGTTAGCTTGATGAAAGATAACTTTCCCTGCTTTCCCTGACTACTTGTCAGTACTTTGTCTGCTTCTTGCAAATGTAGCTGTAGTTGCTCTGGGAGACTTAATGTCCTTACTAGCACTTGGGAAAGGATACTGGCCAGTTGCAAGCTTCAGGTAAAAGCAGGAGTTCTCTTTGAGGGTCTTCCCTCTTGCTCTAAGCATGGTGAGGTCTATGCTTAAAGTCTAAGGCCTTGTGAGAGCTGATTGTCTCAGCTGGTTGATGGACAGAATGGGAGGTGTTTGCAGATGTCAGCGAGGGGCTGGTCTGCCCACTCAGAATTTAAGAGACAAGCTGTTGCCCAGTTGTGCCATTAGCATTAATATCTGGGTGACAGAGTGCTCTGGACAGACTGCTGACTTCTTCCAAGCGTTCACATGTCCTGTGGTGTGAGGGCTGCCTTGTGAGAAACCACAGCTGTTGGCTCCATGCCGATAGCCCACCAGCTTTGCCGGGAGGAAATGGATGATAGGGAGAGCTGTGTGCTCTGCAGCAGCAGGTCAAAATAACTGGCTGCTTCATGTGAGTTTCTAAAGCTGCTAAATGGTTCTTGAAGCACATTTCCATGCCTGTGTTTTCCCTGGGCTTTTCCCTGGGATGAGTCTCTGCAGAACAGCTGTGCAGGGAACCCAGCAGGGCAGACAAGAAGGGCATGAGGCTGCTCTCTGCAGCTCAGCTGCTGATGCATCCTGGAGGGGGGCATGTTCTTCAAGGGGAAATGTGGTTGGGTTTCTTGGACCACATCTCCTCCCCTTGCTGCTATTCTCACAAGTATTTCACGGGCTGTCAAGTGAGGCCTGAGGGAGCCTTTGTTTAAAAGGGAACAGAAAGGGAGAGCCTCTTATAACCATAAGTGTTGACCTACAGCACATGCTCATGGAGAAGCTTAATTCAGGTATTCACTTAACTTTAATAAGTCTGTTGATCTCCTCAGTGATAGCCTCTCTAGGCTGGCTGTTATTGCAATGTTATAACTGCTGAATCTGTGTATGCAAATGGGTTGTCATTACTCAAGTACCTTAGTGGGTGGGAAACCTGCTCTAACAGTGCTTTAGAGCATGGATATTATCAAATGTAATGGGATGGTTTCCTCTTCCAGAGCTTGCATGTTCATGAGTCAGTCACTAGCACATAACTGGAACTTGAAGATGAATCATAGGATCACCTCACTGCTGATGTGGGAATTTGGTACTTCGCAATTTCAGTATTTTCTGAATGAAAAAACAGATTAATAATTCGTAACTGAAACTGAGTGCCTGTTCCTTCAGCTATTAATCCAATTACTGATTAACATTGCATGCTTCTTCCTGTATTACCTAACAGCTCTGTGTTCACATGACCTCCAGGCAGTCAACTCTGTTGCAAGAATGCAGAAGTGCAATGCCACAACCTCTTAAAAGCTCTAGTTATTCTTTATTTGCTAAATTGTTTCTAGTATTAAATAACACCATTAAAGCAGAGAGACCAGGAGGCTTGTTCTCTCCTTGCCTCCCCTCTTATCTTTGCTTGTTGTGTATGTCTTAGCTGAGATCCACAGCTTTGGTTTGATTTTTCTCTGAAAAGGACCACATGTTGGCCAAGTGAGGTGAAAATTACCACACTAATGGTTCTGTATTGGGTTGGGGATGAAGTCCTGAGGATCAGGATGGTGGCAAATGTCCATTTGTGCATATGTTGCAGGAACATCAATGTGTTACTGTGTTTCGGTCATTATTGGCTCTCTCATCTGCTGTGAGCTTTGTCTTTCTGACTTAGTCATATTGGAAGTAACCAACAGAAATTAGAGACACTATTCTAGTAAGAGTTGCCTCTTCTCCCCGAAAGACATGGCATCTTGCTCTGCATATGCCAAACACCTGAATTGATAGCTATCATATAAGGGAAGGATGTGGAGCCAGTGATTTTTCTCCTTTATGCAGCAGGGCAGCCTGGCATTCCCAGGTGGGAGTAGTCCATGTTTCTTTAAGAGGATTCCCAAAATGTGTCTGGTTCTTGCAGCTGATGACTGTGAACAGTACCAAGTGAAATACTGAGTTAAGGAATATAATGTCTCAGTTAATTTTCTAATACTTGGTACTAGTCTGAAAATCCCAAAGATCACCTTCAGTACAGCCTTCAGCCTTGTGTCAAAGCAGTTACTTAGCCAAATCTTCAGATTTGGTTCAGTAGTAAAATCTGTTTGCTAAAGTACATATACTGTTCTGGGTTTGTTTAAGAAATGTTGATGTTATTGCTCATGCCTTATTTGAGCTTCAGAGCTGTGAATTTTTGGCTCTCTTCTTTCTACAACAAACATTAACACAGCAATCTACTTGTACTCATGTGAGTAGGCTTATTTGCCATGTGGAGAGATTCACATACTTAGTTAAGTGTGTGTGCACCAAAATTTGTGAAAAAAAATTTTACCTGAATGATTTGCTAAAGTTTTGTGGCTTAAAACTTGTATCCTGAAAGCAAGGTTGATTTCTTATAATTCCTAAAATCCCATTTAAATGTATTGAAAATATATTTTAAAGGTTTGTGTGACAAAGCACTTCAAATAACCTAAGTTTAAGTCTTTGGTGGTAATAATAATTATGAAGACATCTACATTAAAGTTCCTGACTGACTTCTAGCTTCAGTTTGAAACTAGGAAGACCGAAACTCCTAATGGTGGGCCACTTATAATTATTTTGGCTCTCTTGATTTGTGGAAAATTGATGTACTTGGAGATTCGGGGATTCTGAGTGAAACCTGAATTCTTGGCAGCTTCACTGTATGGATGCCACAGGTTTGACAGCCCAGTTCATCACTTAGGTCTTTCTCATCAGGACTGAGCATTTTAAATAGAATATGTCTTACTAGTAGAAGAACAATGACAGTCCAAGTCTGAGATTTGATCTGGTCAATAATTTGTACTCCTCTTTACAGATGTGTTTTTTACTAAGTAGTAAATAACATGTAAGTTCCAAAATTTTGTCTTAAATCCTTGGCTGCTTCACAGGCTTACAAAGTTTGGGAAATTCTGACCATAGGAGATAGTTTTAAGAAGTCATGATAGTCTTCTGACAAAGTGGAGTCAGTGACTTTCACCTTGTGTTCTGAGAGATGTGGAGGGGGGGAATGGTGTGAACCATGTGAATCAAGTAGAAACTAGCTTAAAAAGTGTTCTGTACTAAGTAGCTACGTAATTATCTTTGGTTTCCTTTCTCTAGCTGAGAAAAGTATTTCCTGGCAGGGGTAGATAATCTGTTCTCATTCTGGCTAGGCTTTTTTTTAGCCAGTGGTATCAATTCAGTTTGTTTGCACTTCTATCAATATCCATGCTGGTTTTGGGAAATGAAGAGAGAACATTGTTTTGTACACACATATTGTAGGCTTACATGTGTTTATTCTGCTCTTGATTCTGTTTAGGTAAAGTTCTGTTACTTTTCAATGCAAAGGTTCTGTTACTTTTCCATTTCACTCTTGTGTAGATACTGGAGCTTATGGTTCTTGCCCAACGAACAGAACCCCTTCAGACTACTGCTTCATGTTTTATTTTTTGATGCAATAACCAAAGTTGGGGAGTTGGGGTAAGCAGCACTGAGAAAACTAAAGATGCTGCTGAAATGACAAATATTGGTTTTCATGGTTTATTTTAGGAAAGTAAAGGCTACTGCCCATCTTACAGTATATCAGAGTGCTGCTTGAGTCAGATGAGTTCAGATACTGATCATTCTTGTATTAGACATTCACATGCTGATTATCCTGTTTAACATGAGGGGACTATCCAGCTCAGCAAAGAGTGCCACTGTTGTTTTTTCTGTAAGCATATTCAGTGCTATTCTACTGCTTTCATGTCTTTGTTAATTTCCTCCTCAAATCCTCTTAAGGGGAAAAAAAAAAAGAGGAAACTCTGTAGTTTCCCTTTCTTCAACTAGATCCCCTTTTCTGAGCATTACTTTGAGAAGAATAGCAAGTCCCATCCCACCATCTTCACAGCTGTTTTTCAGGATGGATGTGTGTGATATGCATTTTCAGCAAAGGGGAGTGAGGCAACAGGACTCTCTATATTTTATTTTAGACTCAGGCTGTGACTCTGTGACTGATCCAGAAACAGAAGACGAGAAGAATCCAGTTGACTCCCAGAGACTTGCCATGAGTGAAGAACGTGGATCATCCAAGAGCACTGGGGACTGTCCAGTGGTGCAGCCCAACCGCATACAATGTGGGGTACTGTATGTCCACTCCTTGGGCTATGGTCTTACTGTGAGCTGGTGCAACCCATTATGCTGCTTTGTAATGGTCAGCTTTACAAACCTGGAAATTAGTCCTGAATTCTTCTTGTCACCTTCCTGCTCAGCCCCCTGTCCTCCATGTCTCTTGTTCCATGGGCTTGGCTCCCTAGGCCCAGGAGCAGCTTGGTAATGTGCTGTGCTTAGTGCTGTCTAGGCTGTGATGTCACTTAATGACTGTCTTATTAACATGGCTGCTTGGCTTGGGTGCTGTGAGGCAGGTTCACACTCTTCCCTTCCTCTGTTCTGCTGGCAAGTGGGGTAAGATGGCTGTAGTGAATTGATTAACTCCACAGTCAGTATCCAGTCTAATATGGCAATTCTGGTGCATGCCTTGCAAGTGACCTTGAAAAGCTTGGATCATGGCTTCTTGTCTGAAAAACAGCACTTTTTAGTATAGCATCTCCTGAGATGGAAGGAGTCCAAGTTTCTTTCTTTTGTTTCTGTTTAGAATGTGGCTGTGCTGCTTAAGGGAAGAGATGAATAGAGATGAAAGTAAATAATTATTTTAATCTAGCCCTAGTCAGTTTATAAATCTATCTAATAAATCTGGAGTTCTATTAGTTTAATGCTTGTATCTATACTGGTGCAAGCTGTAGCAGAAGCCACTTGCCCAATTAGTCTGTGTCTGGAAGATGTTCCTAAAAAATATTCAAAACTGTGAAAATAGTAGATGATAATTGATGGGTTAGTTGCAATGAGAACAAAATCCCTAGAAAATGGACTTAACCAAGTAAGTGTTTTTGTTTTGAACCTGTGTGTTGTAATGCCTTTTGTCTTAGGTGCAGACAACGGTTTATATTATCATGAAATGTAAACTGGATGGTGAAATGAAAACTGAAGTTGAATTTTCTCCAGAGAATGCATCCTCTGTGCGTGTGCTGGCTGAGATGGAGAATGAGTATACAATCTCTGTGAAGGCTCCAAGTAAGATGGACTGAGATTTTTTTTTTTCTTCTCCTTCCTCATTGCTTCCTTTCTATCTCAACCTGCCTGTCCTGAGAAGTGCCAGGGGCATAAGGATAAAGATTGCAGTAAAGAAAAACTTGAGTCCACAAATTCTTAAACTTCCATTCTCACCTGTGATACTTTTGATGAGGAACTGAGAGAGACTGCTGCCTGTGGGCTTTGTTTTCCTCTCAGCAGCAGTAGGGTTGCAAGGTGGAAACACCTTGCTGGGAGTTCTGAGAACACATTGCAGCTTGTAGAGCACTTTGAACTTAGCTGTGTGTTATGACCACCACCATATTAGCATTGGCAGGGTACCAAGAGAGAAGAGAAGTGCCAGTAAATCACATGACTATGACAGCATGTGTTTAATGTGTAGTGATCTCTGTGATCAGAGCTGAGACTATTTCTTCTGGCTTGCCTTTTAATTTAGATACATTCTGTCGCTCTAAATATTTACATTTACAAAACTGAAGATTGCCTAAACTTTAGGTTCACTGAACTTTAAAGGAATGATTTCAGAGACTTAAAGATTGGTATTATTTCCCAGCATTATTTTATTTAATCTACTTTAGTCTGTCCTCTTGATGAGTCACTTTGCCATTCTCTCTGAGAATAGAGACTAATAGTCATTAAAGCAACTACCATAAAGTCAGTGAAGTGAGTTGATTTTAAAGAAGGTGACCTCATGAACATATAAAGGCTTAATTTAATGTCTTAAGTCAAGACTTACGACATAAACACTGACCTGGAAACTAACTTGTACTTTGAATTATAAACATGACCTTCACATTGATGGAGAGTACAGTGTAAGCTCTGAAGTTTCTAACAGTAAGAGAAATAATTTTAAATTCCTTTATGTTATTAACTGTTTCATAATTTCCCAGGTTGTTAACAGGGAAAGACTAATTTTAGTGGGATTCACAATGTCTGTGTTTCAAAGACAAAGTTCAGACTTATAAATGCGTATTAGGCAAAACATCAAGAAGCTCCAAGGTGCAGGTAGAAGATAATCCTGTGCATGGGTAAAGTTGCACAGCTGGAATTCCTTTTAATAGATTTTTATTCAGAGACTAGTGAGGCTGACAGAGGTCGCAAAATCTCTAGTGACTTTTCTGATTTCTTTTCCCTTCTTCCCCAGCTCTTTGTATTTATGATATGGCTTTATAGACAGCTCCAGAGAAGCCAGGGGTGAAGAGATGTGCAGCTTTCTAGTTCAAGGTGGAATACTTTCAACATTAGTGGTCCAGTCTACTGTTAGCAGACTAACAGGTTATGTGCATTGACATAGCTATAAAGAAGGTAGTTCCAAAGTACTTTCCTACCTAGTGTTCCAAAATCATGACTCTTCTCATGACTTTTCATGAATTCAATATAGCAGAGACTGTTTTGGTATCCATCTGGTGGTATATCCAAACTCCTCCTGTCCTCACAGTGCATCATGCAAACTCATGCCTGTTGTTTGTGCTAATGGTTGTTTTTGCTCTTTCTTTTTAAAGATTTAACCTCTGGGACAGTATCCCTGTGGATATATTCAGGGGACTCGATGGTGGGAGAAACAAGTGTGACTTACCATACTGACATGGAGGAAATCAGCAATCTGTTGGCTAATGCAGCCAACCCTGTACAGTTCATGTGCCAGGTAAGGACTTTAGCAATCAGCTGCTTTGGAAACCACCTCTTTCAGAGGCTAGACAAGCAGACATAAGCAAAAGTGCTTGCCATGAAGTAGCTCTTCTGAAATGAAGAAATGCAAGGTTATTTAGGGATTTTCACCTAACTCTAATATCCCCTTTTATTGAAAGCATGGATGTTTTTTCTGTCTCTGGAGCACATAGCTGACTAAGGTGAGTCAGGTTATCAAACTAAGAAAAAAAATGTGGTCAGTCAACACCTACATTTAGACCTTGATGACTTCAAAATGTTGGAATGACAGAACTTGATATAACAGAAAGTACCATAAAGAAATAAAATGTTTTGGAATTTGTACCTAGATGTTATTAAAAAAATATGTAAATAGTAGCAAAGATTCATATTAGCCAGAGGAAGCAGAGTAACATAAAATGATTCATTGATTCTTAACATTTACTTTTTCAATACAGCTACTCAGTTTTCCTATTCTGTTTTGCCCAGTTGGGGTACCTGAACCCTATTAGAGGGGTAAAGCTTGCACAAGGAAGTTTTCTGCTGTGTTGCCCTGTTGCCTGCCTGCATGTTCCTGATCTGCCATGTAGTGGAAGCCTACAGAGTAGCCTTGTTAGTCACGAATATACCTGGGGCAGAGGAGACTGTGTTTCCCTTGCTTTTTAGTCCAAGTTGTGTAGCAGTTGGTACTGGTTGATGCCTCTGCTTAGGGCATATGCCTGCTTCCCAGTGGTAAAGAACCAGTTCAAAAGCCAAACCCAGCATGTGTACAATTAAAAATGGACTAGTGCATACTTAAAGCAGGAATGACATTTCATTGGAACACTTTCAGAAGTAAGTGTATACCTGCCAAGAAAGTAGGAAGCAAGTTTTCTGTGCTTCCAGTTGCATGAGTGACTTTCTCATTGTGCTCCGTCTTGTGGAGTATACAGGTCTCATCTACTGAGCTTGATGATACTCTGTTTCTGCACCAGGAAGCTATCCAATTTCTTTGTTTGACCTGAACATTTCTACCTTTTGTGTTTATACCTACTGTTTTCTGATTGTGTTAAAGAATAAAGACACCATATAAATCTCACCTTAACTGAATCTCCAGACTCTACCAAAGAAAAGTGCTTTCCATTTATCTGTAGGCCTTTAAAATTGTGCCATACAGCATAGAAGCCCTGGACAAACTATTGACTGAGTCACTCAAGAAGAACATTCCTGCCAGTGGTCTACACCTGTTTGGAATCAACCAGCTGGAAGAAGAAGATATGACAGCAAGTAAGTTTAAAGATGCTTGGTTTACTTTTAGATTTTCTTTGTATTAGTTGTTTTACCTTGAAGCACCTTAACACTGCAGTGGGTGGTACCTGCACAGGCTGTCTCTAAAACCTTGGATCTCAGCCAGGAAGCTACATTTCTGATGATGTCTATAGAAAGGGAATTGCCTTTTGAGTCAGGTGACCCTTTTTTATTACATGTATCATTCTCACTTCCATGAACTGTGGCAGATGCTATATAGACAGCTTCAAACCAGAGTGAGAAGATGATGCTCCCTAAATGTCTCCCAGGTTTTCTGCTTTGTTCTTTTCTGTCTCATGCACCTTTTCTCCACAGCCCAGTCCTTTTCCCCAAACCCCATAACTCTAAGATACACAGTGGGCACTGAGCAGTTGAGTTGGTATGCTGTCTTTTTGCAATGATGGTCTAAGAAGTCCTTGCAAATCTGTGATCCTACATACATTTAAGCTATTACACCACCATATTCCCCACTAAAGGTTATCGGACATAAGCCTGGAGATGCATGAGATAATTTGTGCAGTTGGCTTGATTTTGAAACCATATATATACTTCCAGGGATTTCACAGCTGCTTTGGTCTGTGTGTTTGCTGTGTCTGTTTCTCACCTACTGGGTCTGTTGCTACTAGAGAAAAACTTAGCTTCTAATGGGCTTCTGTTCTCACAGATCAGAGGGATGAGGAGTTGCCAACACTGCTTCACTTCTCTGCAAGATACGGGCTGAAGAACCTTACTGCCTTGCTGCTTACATGCCCTGGAGCACTGCAGGCCTACAGCGTAGCCAACAAGTATGGCCACTATCCAAACACCATTGCAGAAAAGCATGGCTTTAAGGATCTCCGCCAGTTCATTGATGAATATGTGGTAAGAGGAAGCTCAGCCCTCTTTCTGCCTTGTCCCACACCGAGTGCAGGCTCTGGCACCGAGCTTGGCACTTAGTGTTACTTGAGCAGGAGCAATGGGGTGATAAGGTGTGTTGTGGTAGGGTGTAGAACACAGACATCCAGCCACACTGAAAGCTTTCAGGCTGGAGGGTTAGGTGTGTCTCTGGAGCCAGGGAAATTCCTGGGGCTTTTGCACAGAGCAAGTAAGATGGAAGCAGAGACTGCCATGCTGGCTTCCATTCCTCCATCCATCTAGTGAAGTTTCTGAGGAGATGTGGTTGCTGCCTAGTGCATTCTTCTAGTTCTGATGCTGGGAAAGAGCCCCTTCATCCAGCTTACTTTAGGGAGTAATATGGGAACAGAGTATGTTTGGGAAGATACAATTTAAGGTGCTCCGTTATTAGTTGTAGTATGGGCAGGATTGCTTACTAGCTCATTCACAGCTGATCTGTGTAGTCTGCCTGTTCCATTTGATACCCCTTTCTCCCTGCATTGGTATAGCTGTCCATTCCCTGTTTGTTCTATCAGGGATCCCAATTGACAGTTCATTTCTATTTGAGCTAACCCCAGCCCCAGAAAACGCACTCTGACTTTTCTAGATTATGACATGGACCTGACTCCAGCTGCACCAAGCAGTTGTTTCTGTGTAGTACTTGGGTACGCATAGAGTTTCTCCTTTCGTTTCAGTTTGAGCTGTTTCTGGCCGGTATGCTTCAAAATAACAAGGAGCTCCTTGATTCAGGTCACATTGACCACATCTGAATTCTATTTGCCTTTGCTTTAGGTTGAAAAGTTGTGTTTAATTGTCCTTAACATGTCTGAGTGCTGGGTGATAGATCTGCCAGCTTTAGTATGGTTCTGCCAGCCAATTACTGTCGTATTTAAGCTGTATTTAGGAGGCATGGGTAGTTCTTGGACTTGGGTCTTGCTTCTTGACATTATACATTAGAGCTAAATAAAAGTAATTCCATATTCTGAGATCAGGAGGGCTGCAGAAACTGTAAATTGTGTGATCACAATCTTTGCATCAGGGTAAGTGAGAGATGTGCAGGAAATCCTTCCAACCTCTCATTGCAGTACTGCACTCCTCCCATATTCTCTCCACCAGTGCAGTGACAGCTGTGTTAAGAGCTGGTTCTCCTTACTGACCTGCTGAAGCTGTCAGTGCAGCACAGTACAAAGCACACAAATCATCTGCAACTGTGTGACTACTGCAAGGTAGTGATTACTGTCAGTAGTGTGGATGTCTGAAAATTCCATTAAACCCCATTACTCACCTAATTTTCTCTCTGGCAAAGGTTCCTCTGCACCTCTGTAAAGCATTGCATGAACTACTGGCCTGACACATTTTGGCTGTGGAGGGAAGCATGTGTAGACAGCTTTGACACACATGCCCTGTGGATTGAGGGCCCATGAGTCTGCATTTGTGAATAGAATAATATCTTGTAGTATTGTTAAGGTGGTGCTTGTGACATAATTGGAATTTGGAAGGAGGATGGGCTGAAGCTGAAGCTTTACATTTTGTTTCCTTGTGTTGTGATTTGGTGAAGCTCTGCCTTCCCCCTGCTTTATGTTGCAAATGCATAAGAAAGGATTCTGCTCTCCTGTGAATCACAAGTTGCCTGTATTACATGAACTGCTGCCTGCTGTGAGGTTTCCTGTTAATATCACAGAAAAGGGTCTGTGTACTCCCACTCTGGGTGTTACATGCTGCTGCTAATGCCAAGAAACTGAAACTGAATCTACATCAAAGCTAAAACTTTGCTATTTTGCAGGTGCGCTGCATGTGATAAGCTTTCCCCCTTATGGTTAGCTATGCCTTCCCCAAAATAGCCTTTTACAAGCATTTGTATTTTTAGAATGAGCTGTGCTTATGTTCTGGGAGTCTGCAGACATTGGGTAGGACATGAAAGTGATGGGGTGAGAGGCTGTAATGGCTACTCAGAATGTGTCAGCAGCCCTTGTTTCACCTTTGTTACCTATTAATACAACAGATCTCAAAAGTTTGACCCAGACAGCTGTAGTGGGGATTTAAGTCACTTGAGAAGCCTCAATCTTTGAGAATGAGCTGTCTTCAGAGGTTTTTTCTATCACTAATGACAAAGTGAGATATCTTTTGCTTGCTTTTATTCTCTTTATTTAAAAGAGACTTCATTTTTTTTTCTTGCCCTCCTTCCTCTCCAGGAAACTGCAGATATGCTAAAGAGTCACATTAAGGAAGAGCTGATGCAAGGCGAGGAGGATGAGTCTGTATATGAGTCCATGGCTCATCTGTCCACTGATCTGTTAATGAAATGTTCCTTGAATCCAGGCTCCGATGAAGAGCTTTATGAATCCATGGCTGGATTTGTCCCGGGTGCCCCAGAAGATCTTTGTATGTATATTCATAGAGTTACAGAATCATGGGAGGGTTTGGGTTAGAAGGTACCTCTAGAGCTCACGCAGTCCAAGCCCTCTGCAATGGGCAGAGACATCTTTAGATCACATTGCTCAGACCCGTCTCTCTTATACACAGTAGCACCTCAGTTACAGCTTTTCTGCTCTCACCACGAGGAAACTATGCTGCAATTCTAATATTGCCTAACTGACAAAATTGCTCTATACCTTTTCTTAATTGATAGTGTACAAGATCAAGAGCTATTTCTTCAGTGTTTCGAGGACTCCCTGAGCAAATAAATTAACATATAGAACTGAGACTAAATTTTCTACTGTGGACTGAGGACTGGGTACCTAGGAACATTCTGACACTGACAGAAAAGAACACTGTCAGAGTGATTTTACCAACAACTGGGGAACTGAAAAACAAGAGCAGAGATTCTAGTTCAACAACTTGAGAGCAAAAGAAAGCAAACATCTAGAAATACGTGTACTGAAAAGATTATACGTGAAAAATCATTATTCTAATCTGATTGGTTTATTGCTAAAAATAAAGAGCTAATTCTGATAAATATGCATATGTTTAACTTTTTCACTATTGCATTAATATTCAGTAAGGCCAATTGAAAATACCAAATTAAGTACCTCTGTTAAGCTATTGTAAATTTCCTGTTCTTACTCACCTGTCTGTTTGGTCTGACTTAATCCCACTGGTCTATTTTATGTTCCCCATAATGAGCAGAGAATTTAGCTTCTTATGTTTCAAGTACTTCCTTAAAGGTACTTAAGGACTTCTAGTGTTTCTGCAGTTTTTAAGTGTGCTGCCTCAGGGGAAAAGCTTTCTTTTTGAAACACTTCTGCTTATGGGCTATATTGGTCATGGACTGTTTCTCTCTTCTTTTAGATTAAATGATAGTATAAAACACATTTTTACTGATTATGAAGTCCAGAAGACTGTGTTGGTTCTTTCCTTGAAATCACAAACTCTTTTCTGCTAAGTGTTGTTGGCTGCTGCAGGGATAGTTTTGCTACCAAAACGAGCATTATTCTACCTTCAGGTGGAGATAAGCAGTAAATCAGGTTGGACTTGTAAGGAACAAAGCTGCTCTTGTTTGCAGTAATGAGTGAGAGTTTCTAGATGCTTGGTAGGTCTGCCTGTAATCAGTGCACCTCTGAATGGGGTTGATTGACAAAGCCTGTGGAGGGTTAAAAAACAAGCTCAACACTACTAAGCCAAACTCCCCTTCTTCCAGGCCTAAAATGCCCAGATCTCCCAGAAACTATGCATGGAATTTTCTTGCAAACTGACTTCCCTGTAATTTAGCACTTTTGAACTGGACTCTGAAAAGCCTCTCTTTCCTGCTTTTTCTGGAGTTCTAGTGTGTTGCTTCTGCACACAAAGCTCTGTTGCCTTCCATTCAGGAGTCTTTTATTGAAAATCTGTTTTCCTTACCTGGTCTGTTAGTCTTTGCCTGAAGAATATTAACAGCTTGTCTGAACAGTGCTTAAAATCTACCTGTAGCATAACAGATAAGTTTAAATTGGCACAGTTCTCAGCACTTAGATTGATGCTCTCCAAGTGAAAGTGTTTTCAATATCATTTAGAATACCAGCACACAGGCAAACCCTCACTGAAATTAATGGGAGTGCTGGCTGGTTTAGAGCTGCCATCACAAATAAAGGATTTAAGCTTTTGTACTGACTTGAAGGTTTGTGAGGATGGGTCACTAGAGAATCATAACTAATTTCTCTTGAAGTACTTTTTCTAGGAATTACCTTTATGTGAGTAGATATGGCTGTGGAGTAGAGGATAATACCTGGGCTATTTTAGGTGTAGCCATACTGTGGCAGTGTGCCCCTTTATTTTGATCAAGATGTGCTTCCACCAAAGTTTTTCAGAGACTGATCAAAGGAAGGTTAGATACCACAGAATCAAATTTTCTGACAGGAACTTGTTTGAGAATAAGTTAACAGAGGACTGAAGCCATTGTAATGAGTTAAAAGTATTTCATATTCTCACATGTAACCCAAACAATCTAGTTTACATTGTAGTAGATCTATGACATAGAAATAGATATACCTCAAAAATTCACTTATATCAATAAGCCTCAGCAATCCATTTATATAGTTCTTGTTTTTAATGTCATTAGGACCATGGTTACCTAACATTTTATTTTAGTTTTAAGATTAGTTTTAGCATTGTGAGGTTCACATTTTTCTTTAAAATCAGAATTCTTTATGTCAAAACACTGAATTAACAAAGTATCTTATTGTTTGCTGTCAGTCCTTTCTCAATACTGAATTATCATCTGACCCTCTAAACACTTTCTAGATCCAAGTAATTAACTCAGCCAACTGTTTTGACTTTATTCCAATAAATAAATCAAACACTATCTTATGTGTCATGGGAAAATTGTCTTTAATGTCTTGTTGTTCCAAGCCACATGGTTTCCTCTCTGGAACACTGTGCAGAGGTCAAAACTTTCACCTGGCCAACACACACTCAAGCATAGCCAAAACTCAATGCCTGCTTGAAGCCTTGTCAGAACTTCTCAATAGCATTGTTAGTCACCCTCAAGTGCAAGCATCAGGCAGCTGGAAAAAATTTGTGCAGAGTGGACTGAACATAGCAACTTAAAAGCCTTTTCCAAGAAAATGTCTGGTCATCTGCCGAGGTTCTTTGATTGTCACCATAAAGTAAAGGTCCAGTTTATTATGTCATATTACATCATTCCATGTATTGAAGGATATAATTAACAGGTTCATCTTTCTGGGTTGTTTTGTTTTTTTTGTTGTTTTTTTCAGATGTAGAGATGCTTCAGTCCAAACCAGACACTCCAGTTGCTGGAGATGAAGTTTCTATAACTACAAAAGACTCAATGCTCCGCAAGTTTTTAGAAGGTGAGACCTATTTTGAGGGAAGGATGGCAGTAGCACAGTTAAAGCAATTAAACAGAACCTGAGAGTTCTTCATGAACTCTTAAGGATAGAAGATAGCCCATACAGTTTGCTTTTTTCAGACAAAGGACTAATTCTCTATAGTACTTTGTAGACCATCACACATAGCTTTTGGAAACAATTGGTCTGTTTGATTTGTTCACTATTAAAGTATGTTAATTAACTGAAATTAATTAAAACTAACTGTTCCTCAAATTCTTAAAGAGAGTTAGGGTTTTTTTCACTATTTCTTTAAAAGAGATGGTACAGGCATAGTGGCAAACAGTTATATGCTACTAGATGTTAATGACTTGATAAAGTCCTGTCATGAAGTCTTTGGTACATTTAAGGTGCTGCAGAACTGGATGCTTTTGGCTGTGAAATGGCCAACTAGGTAAGAATGTGGTACATAATGCATCTGGAGGGAACCAGAGTTCAGTGAAGTGGCCAGGTTGCTATTCTTACAGACTCTGCTCTGTTATAGGTGGTAGCATGGAGGTGCCAGATTCTGAGGAAGGAGGTCACGAGCAGTATGGTGAAGATGTGTACTACTCAGTGGAACAAGACCCTTTTCCACAGGAAATGGCTAACAGACCTCCAGTTCCTGTTCCAAGACCAGAATCTAGCTCTCCACAGCCAGATAATGAGCTGTACATCTCCAAAAGTGAGTTGGTTACCAGTGGAACTGTAGACCAGTAAACTGTAGAATGGCATTGACATGGGCTCCAGTTGCCAAATAAATGCCAGGATCCCTTGATTATTTGACTCTGGAGTTAGGTTACCTTTTGGGATCCAATTCCATATCTGTTTTTTCATCTTTTGCCTACTCTGAAAATGTGGGGATGTTATATCCCAAGATCTTGGCCTAAGCTTGCTCTTCATGAAAGCAGTAGCATGACAGATTACCCTCAAATGGTATAAACAAATCCAACTAAGTAGGAAAGATCCTGATATTATAAGGACACAATCAAGCTAATAAATCGAGACATTGCTGATCTGTAATGCTATCATTGATTCAACTGCATTTGTATAGGATATGATTTTATACCTCAGTACCTCCCTCTGAGGTGGGGTTTTATTGAAATTGAAGAAGATTGTTCCTCCTAGTTCATTAGGCAGCTTTGGAAATCTAGGTCATATATGATGAACATTCTAACAAGAACCACAATGACATGTGAGAGAGTAATTTCAGTGACTTCTTCCCTCTGTGACAGGACTATGGATAAATCATGTCCAGATTTCTCTTAGAGGTGGCTGAGCTAAATTCTTTGAGGTCAATTGAAAGGGAATTCCGCCATACAAATCTTTTTCTTCAATGGACTCAAAAGGGTAACAGAAGCTGTAATGCAGTGCAGAATTGTATATGCTTGCCATATTCATCCTTGCTATTTCTGTCTTCATGAGATACATTTCAGTATCTAAAGAATGTTTTCTTTGCAGTTTTTGCACAGAAGGCTCAAAGACCTGAGAATCTTTATGTCCCTAGAGGAAGGATTAAGAAAGGTAAGGCAGAAGTTCACCCTGAAAATCCTTTCAGTAATCCAAAAGCAGGTCTGTTATGGTAGCTTCATTTGTGTGAAATATGACAAAATAGACTGTTTTGCAAAGCTCTGGGGATAACTGTCCTCTATGAATGATCCAATCTTTCTGACCATTTGTGACACTGGAAACTTTTATAAGTGCAGAGGGGAGCACATCTCATGTCTTGGGAATTTTTCTTTATGTTACAAATGAGTTAGAAATTGCCAGCATCAATAGAATGAGTTTTCAGTTTCTGGGCTTAAACTACACAGATTACCTAGATAGAATCTAGCTTTGTGACTGCTAAGGTAAAAGCTCTGTTCTGTGAATTGCTGAGGAAGCAGGCTGCTTTAAGGAATATGTTTTGTGCTCATTACTCAAATTATGTTTTTAAGAGCAGAGCTTATCCCTGGGATATATTTGTGTATGAGGCTACCTCTCAGCCGGGCTTTTAGACCTGACAAATAGTAGGATGGCCTAAGAAGAAAACACTTCTTAGGAAACACTCAGTCTATAATACTTTTTTTTCCCCTTTTTTCTTTTTTTTTTAATGTCTGCCGGATCAAGGGTACTTGATCTCTTTGTATTCAGTGAGGAAGGTAGATCCACAAGTTTAATAATATTTTTGCTGGTGCTCTCTTTTCAGAGACAATAGTCAGGCCTGTAAGGGACCTGTCTCAATCAAGTATATATGATCCATTTGCTGGAATGAAAACCCCAGGTCAGCGGCAGCTGATTACATTACAGGAGCAAGTGAAAATGGGCATCCTCACTGTGGATGAAGCTGTACTTCATTTTAAGGAGTGGCAACTGAACCAGAAGAAGAGATCCGAATCATTCCGGTTCCAGCAGGTACAGACTTATGCTACCGTTTAAGAAATATAGCTGTCTCTCTAGGTATATATCACAAGCTTCTCAGCATGGGTACGTTTTTTTCCTGGTTGGAGCAGGAAGACTGCTAACATAGCTAGCAGAGTTCTCTCCTGCCATGGGGGAGCTGTTCCCAGTAAGCAGCAAGCAGTTTTACAGATCTGTTTGTCTTGCAGTAATATTGTCAGTTTTTGAAGATCTGTATACAAGGAATTGGAACAAATCCAGTTGGCTAAATCACCTTTCTAGAGGTCACCTACCACCTACCTGCTGGCAGGGGACTTCTGTGATGAACATTTAACTTGTTGGTTCTCATCCATTTCAGATCAGTGAAGACTCTGTGTTCCAGATGATGTATTGGCTGTAAAGCCCTAGTTGGTAGATGATCTGATTTGTCCAACTGTTTGTTGATGGCTACAGGACTGTTCATTGCAGCTGGGCAAGGTCTAGCTCGGTTGTTGGTAAAAGCAGAGTGTTTGGGTGCCTTAACAGAAAGAGGGGGTCAGTTGGCAGCAGTGGCATAATGACTGGTGGAACTATCAGTTATAGTTTAAAATTTTCATTCTCAAGTTAGAGTGAGGCTCCCTCTTTAAAACCAGTGCCTGCTTCTTTTGGAGCCTTTTGTTCATGCTGTGGTGGTCTCGTCTCCAGCGGATTATATTGTTTTGGAAGTTGTCAGAACAAAGGCAAAGCTTTTCTCCTCCTTATTCTCACTTGGAAAGGTCCTCTCTACCCAGAAACAGTTAGAGGAGTCCCTTCTTCTACCAGAGTAGAACACAGTGCTACTTAAGTAAATTGATGTAGAAGAGATGAAGTGGCATGCTCTGTGCCCCATGCCATGAGCAGCTTTCAAAGTGTCTGCTCTGAATTTTGCTTCATGGTACAGCAGTTGCTTCCTCTGCTTTTCAGGGGTTTCCTCCTCTCAGATCTGTACATATTTCCCTGGTGAAAATAGTTGTCTTTTTTCTCCCTGCCTTTTTGCACTGTAAGGTGTGCTGCCACACAATGGTGAAGAGTCTTTACTCCCAGTTACATTTCTTCATTGGGGATATCCTGAATTCTGAGTTGTACCTTACACTCTGGGATGCATGGCAGTCTTTTCTGTCCCTGCAGTCAGAATAATCTGTTCATTAGTACAGAAAGGACAGTACAGTTACTTGATTGTGGGTCTTGTTTCTGTGCCAGTGTCACAGTGCAAACATAAAATACAGGGAGTTCTAAACCCAATTTGCTGTTTATGTGCAACTGCCCTTATGTGAACTTGACCTTAACATACATAATGAACATCAGAAAAAAACTTGTCTTCTGAAAGGCACACATGGGCTTCTGAAAGGAGCAGATTCAGCCAGGTCTAGCAAGCTTTATTACAGCTTGACTGCAAAGTTAGCTAAAATATAATACTGGTTTTGTCAGAAAGCGGCTCATCTTCCTTTATCCAAAGCCCTGAAAAGACTATCTTGTGATGTTTTTAGGAAAATCTGAAACGTCTACGAGACAGCATAACCAGGAGGCAAATGGAGAAGCAAAAAAAAGACAAAAGTGCAGGTAACAGTCTTTGATTCTGATATTCTCTGGTAATGAAGCAGCTAACCATATTAACAAGCTCTTCAGGCAGATATGTGTCCGTGTGTATTGTGGTTCAATGATATTTTAATAGGCACATCCATGTGCCATTTGGCAAAAACTTAGGGAAGTTGCTTTGCTCCTCACTTTCACAGCTAAGAAAAGGATGCCCCATCTGTGGAGTGCATCTTGATTCATTCATGTACAGTTATGATTGTCCTTATGCAATTGTGTTTAACTCTTGTCCTTAAGTGCAAAACTCTCTCTTGAAGGCTATAATCACATAGACCTTTCTGAGCTGTTCATTTTCCCTTCCAGATTTGGAAATTACAGTACCCATTCGACGTTCTCATAATACTTTGGGGAAACCGGAATGTGGAATATACGAATACACCCCCAGGAAAAATGTTTTTCCACCAAAAAAAGAGTTAAAACGAGGAGACTGGAAAACAGAAAGCACATCCAGCACAACAAGTAAGCAACCTCTGAGCGTCACTGTCCCTACAGGAAAGCTGGATGGAACACACTTCCCAAGCCTTACCCTGGAGTCAACCCAGGGGACAGGACTTCTCTTCCTGAATCCCAGCACTGACAATGCCACCCCAAACCTTGCACACCTCAGGCCAGCTGTTCTCAAAACTGTAAAAGCAATTCCAGGTGTGCATCAAGTGGTTTGGGCATCTTTTGTCTGCATCTCTGCAGAAGGAGAACCTAAAAGCTGAGCAAAAGATTCTCTTGAGCCCTTCTCAGGGAAGGCATACCACCTGTTTTCAGTTCTTAAAAGTAGATGGCAGCTGCTCCCTTATTGGAAAGGATGCTCCCATGCTGTGACTGCCAGCAGGCTGTGTGCTCTTCTGGCCTGAAGGGCTGGAAACCCTCTCTACATGTTGTTTCTTCAATTGTTTTACATAAAGGACAGCATTTTTCATTGGTAATTGTGGGACCGCTTGAGTGACTTGGGCAGTCTGCACATTTTTATTATCTTTGCTTTTCATTATGTTTAATTTGTGCAAATTAAATCCCTGCATTCTTGCTCTTACTGCAGACTGAGCAATTCTTGCAGAAATCATTTGGGATCAGTTGGGTCCTTTGAAAGGAAACCTGACTTCCTGTGAGGTTACCACCTTTGTGACTTTTGGCAAGATGCAGCTGGCATACATCCAGAATTGGTGCCAGAGGCAGCTGGCTGAGCCAGTAACCTGCATACAAACACGAGAGAAGCGTTAACAAGTCTGCAGAGCTTGCTGTATGCAGCCTGGCGCTCTTTCCCACGGTGTGATGGTGAGAATGGACACTACCACAGTATTTAGCACTCTTAAGTGCTGCTGTTTGCTACCAGCTGATGAGACTTACCAAAGCTAGCAGGGACGGACTGCATCTTAGGAGAAAACCTCTCTAGCCACCATTTCAGTGTACAGGTTTCTGAACATTAGTGTCCCAGTATTTCACAGCCTTAGAGAATGTTATCTATTTAGGACTGAAACCAGCCATAGTAGTGTAGGATATGTTTGTGAGTTGCTGTCACCTTTGGAATTGGCATGACTGATTGAAAAAACAATCCCTACTCCGAGTCCATGACAGTTTAGTGGGTTTGCATAGATGGGTGCTGAAGGTTGTTTGAACAAACTTGTTTTTAGCTTGGAAATAGACTAGGAAACATCCCTGTGATGATTGAGGATTATTGTAAGAGGGGGTAGTAAACAGTTATTTATTTGGAACAATAACTTCTTAAGCAGTCACTCCAGGAATGAATATATGACAGTGCTCAGAGCCATCTATCTTCATGCAGTTGTTAAAGATATGGGGACTGATAATTTAAATGTACGTAAGTGTTGGGTGTGTAACCCTTGTGAAAATATTTGCCTGACTTTCCAGATGATATTGGCATTGCATCTTTTCAGTTAGATTATGATTGTGAGTATTTAACCAGAAGACTGGATAAAGAAAGATAAGGCAGAAATCTTCTAGAAAGAAAGCATAATTGAATGGCTGGGTCCTGTGGTTTGTGTTGTATGAAATGCTGTTGTTTGGATCCCAAATATATGAAAAAAAAACAGTGAAAATAAATTAATCTAAACAAGCATTAATTATATTTGCAAGAATTAAGCATGAGGTTAGAAAGGGCCCCGAGTTAGGGATTTCCAGTTAAATCACCAGGGTTTATTAATCAGTTTTTCCTCTTGCTTCCTCCAGGTAGTGCAAGTAACCGCTCCAGCACTCGGAGTATATTGAGTGTCAGCAGTGGGATGGAAGGGGACAGTGAGGTAAGCTCTCACCTCTGCTATGTACTGCTCTGCTGTCCTTAAGTACATGCCTTTATTTTCATGCAGAAAAAAGAGCTCAGAGCTGGCATTACATTTAGAGAAATGCCAAAACATAGCCACTTCTTTTGTGAGGGTACCAAGGACCAGATTCTGCTGTTCTGTAAATACTTCTCTTCATTTTGTAGGACAGTGAAGTCCCAGAAACAGCAAGGAGCCGCAGCCCAATTCCTCACCAAGTAGAGAGGCTTCCTTTCCCAGAAAGACCTCCCAGAGTGCCTCCTCGAGGTGCAAGCAGGTAAAACTAAAATGCAGCTCAAAATGTGTGCTTTCAGTGAATCCTTATGGAAGCTTTGGACAGAAAGCAAGGCAGTTAGCAAAGGCAGAAAATGAGTGTGTTTTTGAAGAAAGTCTACCAGACTGCTGTCAGCACACACTGTTAGGAATTGTAAGGTCATTGTTTCTCATCTGTATGTGGAGGAATACATTTCCTAGTTGGTAACAAGGCTGTTGCAGTGCTGTGCCTGTGGTTCATGCACAGCGAATGGCAGCACTAGTGAAGCACACAACACTTGTCATAGTTAAGACTGACCCAGGTGGAGTTACATCCTGCCCTTGGCAGAGATTTAGTACCTGACCCTCCTGAAAATATCCTCCTGGAACATACTAAGTGTAGTGCAGGGGGAAGTTCTTTTTGGCGTTCTCTTGGACTTCTTTCTTTTTACAAAGTTCAGACCTCTCCAAAGCATCTATGTTTACATGTGTTACTGGCCTCAAAAAAAGAACTACACTGGTTTTATAAAAGGTGTTGAGGAGATTTGATCATAAACTTAAATAACTTGTAAACATTCCTTTAGTCCAATCAGTGCAAATCTGTGAAGTCTATTCCCCAAAAAGTTCTCTCAGTACAGATACTAATAAAATTCTCCAACTCTTAAAGCAGTAATTGTCGCTGTGTGCGTGCAGCAAGGTCTGTGTTGTTGGCTTGGCTTTGGCAAGGAAATAGCTGGAATTTATCTGCAGTTAGCTTGAAAAAAGGTTTTGAATCTTTTGATCTCTTCTATTGCATCTTCATTTCAGGAGAAAGCTACCATACTATCAAAGTTTTACTCCAAACTACTATTACAGCGTCTCCTTCCAGTAACAGTAGAATTACTGCAGCTTAACGACAGAAGAAATAGCTTGGTCAGGAACAGTGCTTTGACAGCTTGGCATCTGCTCTGTTGCTCAATCAGCCTGTTTTTCTTCTTGTATGACTACTGATTGTACAGTATACTTACATATTATATTATTGCAGAACTCTATTTTCTACTACTTTTACATGTGTTTTCATTATCATATTTCATTTCATTTACATGTGTATTTCATTTTATAGGCCTGTAAGCTGTGAAGGCTTCTATCCTCCACCTGTGCCCCCAAGAGGTCGCTGAATCGCTCAACATCTGTGGAATATGAAATTTTTTTTTTTGTTTATATATGTTTGTACAGATCTTTTTTTGGGCTGCGTTAAATTATTTATAAGTGAGACCCAAATGATTTCATCCTCTCTGAAGCTCTGCTGACTTTTACCATGATTTTCACTGAGACTTTTTGGCATTCTATAACTTTTTTTTAGTTGGAAGAATTTTGGGGCTTCAAGAAAAGGTATCATCATTGGGAAGAACATTGATGTGTGTCTTGGGAGCCTTGCAGCAACATGAAGATCCCATTTGATCAAGAAAGTACATGTGTCCTTTTAGGAACTAAATCCTGATAAGCATTGTTACCAAACCTCTCAATACAGTCTACCAGGGCTTGACTGGAAAATATGCTTAAAAAGTATAAGATGTTTGAAAACATTACAGCAGGAACAGGTGAATGTGCTACTGCTTGGCAGTAGTACATTCAGCAATTTTGGATACAATTATACTGACCCTTCAGAAGGTGTAGCATCCCCCTTTAGCAATCATTAAACCATGGGGGGATGAGAAATTGTCTTCAAGACTGTATTTTGCATACAGCCTTGAAAATGCCTTTCCTTTTCCTGTTTGCGTCCTGAAGAGGACAGACAAGGTGTTGTGTGTGCTCTATTTACCATGAAAATTCCCAAGACAGCTGGTAAGGGACCTTCTGTATCACACACCAACTGTGCTTAAAACTTTTTCAGGCAGTGTGCAGGTACGGTGTTACAAAATCACATGACTGAGCTCTCAAATTAGAGAAGGACTTGGTGGCAGTGCTGTGTTCTGTGTCTCTTACATGTGGTCATTTTGCAGCAATATGAAGGCATTTCACTTCATACTCTGGAACAGTAGTGAGTCTCCAAATATCAGTGCACATCCCTCACAAATACCAGCTGTATTTTAGCTGGCTGCAGTGGAAACAGACGGCCTGGGGGGTGGACTCTGCTTGCTCTACTGTCCCTTTCTACCAATGTGAATCTGCAGCAGCTATGTCCAGCCTTTTTTCTGCCTGAGGGCTTAGAAACTTAAGGAGACTTCCTGGTTTGGCTCTCTTCCAGACCTTGAAATCTTCTGTGCAAATCCCAACCCTTGGGGGACAATTTAAGGCTCTGGTTGTCCATGAGTGACACAGATGGGAATCTGCAAGATAACAGGGTGGAGAATGAAACATCATTACCTACTTGGTTTTCAGGGATGAAAGAGGGGGGAATGGCTTGAAAAACAGACAGATACATCTGTATTAGGTGATCCCTCAGGTATAGGTAGGACATGTAGAGCTTCTGTCTGACCATGTCAGCTTCCCTTCATCTGTAGGAGAGCAGGTGACAGAGTTGCAGTTCCTTTCTCTTGCAGGGTGGCAAACCCAATGTGTGAAGCTGCAGAAGTGACAGCAACCATGACTTGAGCAGCACTGAATGAAAATGGAGAAGCCCCTGCTGCTTTCAGGGATATAGGCATATGCTAAATATCATCTATGCATTAGACTCATAGGATTTGGGTGACTCCAAATGCAGTTCATAAATCCTCTCCTTTTGATGGCAGAGGGATGCAGGTGTTGTGCTGCATACCCAGCACAACAGATACAGAGGTGTCCTTTCTGTTTTGGTTTTTTTTTTTTAATTTTATTTTTAAAGGAACCTCAGTGCTGTCTCCAGTAACTGCCACTATAGATTCTCAGTGAGTTTGATTTCGTTCACTGTAGCCAGGGGAATGGTGAGGTGAGAGCTGCCTTCCTGTGCTCTTCTTGGAATGAAACAAGGTTTCCAGCTCTATTAGCTCAAATTGGAAGGAGGGAAGGAGGTTTTGGTGCTGAAATGAGGAAAATAGTAGCAAGGATAAGTGAAGAAATTAGGGATAAAATAGATAACCAAAAGAAGAAATTCAGCAGCTTGATTGTCTTCAGCTGTCCACATGCATTGGTTTGCACACAGCTCCCTGGTTTTGCTCAAAAATTCCCTATCTTCTTGGTGCTCACTGCAGCTGTGCCCCAGACCTTGGGAGCCTTACCTTGATGTGCTAAGAGGAATTTGTCTGCTTTCACATCTGCCCGGTACAACATAAAGTAGAATTGTAGGATGTGGGTAAAACTGCAATAAGGCAGGAATTGAAGAGCAAATTATATGTGTATCATGCAGATTTTCTTTCAGCACTGTTGGACTGAAGCAGCCCAGGGATCCATCTTTCCAAACTAATTTTTAATTCTGCATCCCCTCCATGTTATAGCCAAATATCCTCTATGGGAGGGATTTATCTGAGCATTTGACTTTGCAGAATCCTAATAGTTGTGAACTGAATAGTTATTATTGCATGTGCTGTGGAGAGATGGTTGTGTCTGAATTACTGAGAAGTAGCTCATAAATAGCCTTTCAGTCCCTCTCCTATTTGAAGCTTAGATACTTCATTACTCTGACCTGACCTATCACATTAAGCCAAATGCTGGTGGGGCTCTGGGAGAGGTGAGCTGGGAAAAGGGGAGCTGAGCCATACTATAAATGCATTCTGTTCAGGCCCCTTCTGCACTGCTTAAGTGGGGGGGGACTGAAGATGCAGCTGTAGTTTCAGGCATTCCTGTCTCACTGCTGCTGGATTAGTGAGGGATCTCAGTAACCAACAATCACTGCAAGACTCTCACCCTATCAAGGAAAAAAGGAACGGCACTAAAATGGCTTTACTGTTGGATGCAGGTAAACAATTGGATGCAGTCATGTCTTTCAAGCCTCTTACAGGCCAACAGCGATGCACCTGCTTATCCACCAAAGTGTGTGTTCCACATAGGTTGAATTCATCTAGTTGCTTTCAGCCTCTTGCATTTCAATGTATGCAGCCCCTGTATCTGTATGTTGTGCTGGTGAGGATCATCCAGCACCCAGGATCATCTCATCCACCCAGGATGAGAAATGCACTGAAACTGAAGATCAGAAGAGACCAGAGAAGAAAACAGCATGAATGCAGATTGCTGGTTACTTAAGAATATGCTTGGGAGGCAAAGTGGAAGGGGAAATGTGAACAGTGTTTCTGATGCATATTAGAGTTCAAGGATTGAACAGATAATAAAATTGTTTGTAAAAACTTAAGTGGCCTGGCCAATTTTAGGGGCATCAACCAATCCACCAAACTCAGGTGCCAGCTGGCAGGGCTGGGGAAAGTGTTTGTTCTTTGTACAGCATGCCTTGCAAACCCTGCTGCAGCAGATGGCTCTGGTTGGCCCTGGTGCTGACTGAGAGACTTAACTACTGAATAAACTGAAGATGCTGAAGCCTCCTCTCTCTGTCTCCCAAGGGTAAGCTACTCTATTTTAGACTGAGATGCAATGACTAGAAAGAAACATATGGTGTTATCAAAACTGTCTAGGTTTTCTTTTTTTCAGTCTGCATGTGTAATGCAAGTATGGCTTTTGCATGGGTTTTGGCAAGTATCTCTACAGGGACTTTGCTTCTACTGAAACAGTGCATGCACTGTCTCCTGAATCTCTGGAAAAGGCTTCAGATAAATATACCTGTGAAATATGTTCAGGGAAAGTAGACTGAATGTGTGAAACCACAAGAGGAAAAGCTTTTAGCATAGGTATGATGCTAACAGGGAAATCTGTTTTCTGCGTCATTTCTACAAAGCATGGATGATATGTAACAGCATGGAGTCCCTGCCTTCTGCTCATGTCATTTGTTGTCTGCTTCTTTGTTGGCTCTCTTTACTTGAGACGATGGTATAGTGCCCCCCCGCTTCTTTTAAGGAATATATAAGATAACTTTTGAAATTTTTTACTGTAATTAATTTTAAAGTTGTCTGATTAATCAATGTTCAATACCATGAGCTTTTTAGATTGAGGGCTTTGTTTAGTTTGGTTTTACTGTGGACTTGTACTTTGAGGTAGGTCCAAGTTTGGAGGCAGGTTTCCTGAGAAGGTGGGCTTCCTCTTAGCCAGCACTGACAGAAACCTTACCCTGAACAAGGTCCAGGTGTGCCTGTCCCACCTCAGTGCCTGCCCTGGGCCCCAGCGGCCCCGTGTGCTGCTGCTGCTTGTGCGAGGGGCGTAGAGAATGGGCCTGTGTCTTTCACAGAATCACAGAACTGATGAGCTTGGAAAAGATCCCTGAGAGAGTCCAACCTCGGCCTGAACATCACCGTATCAACTCGGCCATGTCTGATCTTTCCTTAAACACCGCCAGGGCCAGGCGACTCCACCATCTCCCTTGGCAGTCCCTTCCAGTATTTGGTCAGCCATTCTGTGAAGAAATCGTGCCTAGTGTCCAAGCTTGGGGCCCTTTTCTCTTATCCTGTCACTGGTTCCCCGGGAGAAGAGACCGACCCCCGCCTCGCTAGAGCCTCCTATCAGGCAGTCGTAGAGTGGTAAGGGTCTCCCCTAAGCCTCCTCCTCTGCAGGCTGAAAAACCGCAGCTCCCTCAACTGCTGCTCCCAAGACTTGNGGGAGGGAGGGACGGAGAGCCACGGGCCGCGGCCTCGAGGGGAGCGGGCGGCTGCCGCCCCGCGGGGCTCCCTCCGCGCTTGCTGCGCTGCTCGGGCTGTTCTGGCCGCGCCGGCCGGAGTCGGGCCCCGCGATCTGGTTCGGCGTGGGGGGGACGC
>VXBC01001027.1:431475-554704 GCA_013399945.1 Ploceus nigricollis | reverse complement strand
ACTTGTACACAGCCCTGCGTCCCGCCGTTCCCAAAGACCTTTCGATTACTTTATCGATCAAAACGAAATATCAATTACAATTCCATCTGGTAAGAATGGCGCTCCCACGCGCTCCTGCTGGCCGCGCTATGTCCANACGCCGGGGTCTCTGATCCGGTTTGCACATCCTTGTGCGGCCGGGCGCGGTGTCCCACCTTTTCCTGGAGCAGATAAACGCCCCGGCAGGTACGCGTGCTTTGTTTGTAGAGCGCTGTTTGCTCTGCTGTCCTCTCGGGAGGATGTTTGCTCTTGCTTCAGAGCACAAGTCCGAGCTGGAGCGCGGTTCTGACAGTCCTGCGGGACAGGGGGTGACAGCTCCCCTCGGGAAGAGGCAGGGATAGCGTGGGAATGGGCTGAGGGGTGAGAGCAGGACGGGGACACTGCCACGGACCCGCAAGAAAAATGAGTGTATAAAACACTGCTGATCTGAGCGCTCGCACGTTGGCATGAGAATAGTTTTTCTGAAGTGCTCGCAATATTACTCAAAAAGAATCTCTAGGAAAAAAATACCAGTGCTTCGTCAGTTTCTCATTTTACATCGGAGTGTTGTTTCCCGTGGTTTTCAGTGTGAGAAAGTGGAAGTTTGTGTGACGCACTGAGATGTGATTTTGGAACGAGACTTTCCTAGAAACCATCTCTGTTTGCTGCAAGTGGAGTGTATTAGAACGTGGCTGTGATTAAACACTGGGTCTCTCTGGCTGTCAGGACATTTTTTGCTCTTGAGCAGCCTGGCTGGTAAACATTTGCTGAGTTTCTTAACATAGTTTTCTCAAGGTGAGGTGTGGTAAAGCTTACCAAGTGTTCTTAATAAAACAGATAAATAGTATTGATAGCTTTTGTATAAGAGGTAGGTAATTAGTTACCTCATTCCATTTATTTTTGAGGATTTTAAAACGGATTAGGATTGTGTTTATTTTTTGGAAGGGAAAGGGTTTTATTGGTGCTGCAGTTAATGACAGAAAAGTTAATCTAATAGTACTTTCAAGAAACAGATATTCTTCGAACTAGTTTAAATCCCAGTTTTGTTGCTGAACCTATGCTTTAGAGTGAGGCTTCTGCTGAGGTGAGATGGTTTTCAGCATAGCGCTGTGTTTAAGGGCTGGTTGACTTGAGGGATTATTCATTGTTAAATTAATATTGGTCATCTTCTAGGGAAAAAAATAAAGCTATCACTGAATTTGTTTGGGTTTGAACTCTCCCTTCAAAAGTGATTTCTGATGTTTTTAGGTCTTCTAGATGATTACCTAAACAATTACCCATGGAAATCACAAATTCCTTTTGAAGGCTTGTCATTTTTTTCATTTAAATTACTCAACTCTGAGGGATTATAAGTCTGTTTTGGATTAGTATTCTTGTTCACATAGTGTTCAGTTTGTTAACTGGATAGGTTAGGAATAGTTGATGTAGAAAGACAGTTAGCTTTTTTTGGAAGGCTGTCTCCTTGCTTGGGTATTTTGATATTTTAATCTTGTGGGGAAGATTGGAGTGGAAGCATTAATAGCATGAATGAAGCATGATCAGGGTTTTGTATTAGTGTACTGATGTTAAGATAAAGAACCTGAAGGAAATATTCCTTAAATACTGCATTTTAATGAATTTCAGTTTTAAATATGATTTCAGCTGGGAGATTAATTTTCTTATAATCAAAGTGCTTTACTACATTTTGAAGGCTCTGCTCACTTTTGGAGAAGTGGAAGGGAAATTTAGGATTTGGTAATCTCAGACTAAATTTTCACTGACTTTAAGACTCGAGACCTGTTGGTAGGAATACACATTCTTATCCTTATCCTTCCATTTCCCCAGTGTGCAGCTCCCTAGGGGAAGGTGTGCTGGTGCATCCTGACACAGCTGTACAGGATGTTGTCACTGCTCAGAATGTTGGACATACAGAAGTGCTGCCTTAAGCTTTTAATGCTGCTGTAACATGGAATAGTATGCAGTGTGTGCTGTAATATGTATTACACTTGTCCTTTATTTTATGGTTGTGGACTTCTACAAATACTATAAAGGGTAATTGTGGGAGGACTCTGCATGAAGCTCTAGGTCTATGCTATTTTCTGGAGATATTAGGTATGGATAGTGTCATTGAATCAACAGCTTATATCCTTTATCTTTAATTTGAATTGCTCTTTAAAAATCACATCTGCCTTTCTTTGGAGGAAGAACAGTGCAAATACAATTATAAGATAAAGACATGGGTATTTAAAATGAATAGTAAGTGAAGAGAAATTTTTGCCGCAGTATTTAAAATGTCCATTGTCTAAAGACAGTGCAGCAGCATAACTTCAACCCACAACAGAACAGTTTATCAGGAACTAACTGAAAACTTGTCTGGTGATTCTTTCACTTATTTTCATGCTTCAGAGCATTTAATGTAATGCTCATTGCCTGTATTTTAATAATTGCAACATTTTTATAGTGTTATAATATATATTACATATATATAATGTTATAATAATAAACGTCCCTTTTATTTGTGGAAGTGATAGTATCAATGGGGTGCTGGTGGCCTTATCACAATGTATACCAGCAGGAGCAGGGCTGGGGTGCTCCTGCCTGGCCTTTGCTTTCACATCTTCTGTTGCTAGACTTGTTGGAATTAGTGATGTAATAGACAAACCATAAAACATTCTGAAATATCCTGTGGTTTTTGTTGCAGGAGAATGGTCTAGAGAGTAGATAGCGTTTAAATTTTTATGTTGCTTTAGTTTGATTGTCTGTGCTCTGTAAGAATAGAAATACATGAAAAACGTTGAAAAATAAATCCCAGCCTATATTATGTAGCAAAATTCCTATTTTAATATAGTTGAGAAAAGCATTTTTGCTTGACTTATACCCTGATCAAGTACGTTAAAACCCTGAACATGTAATGCTTATTTAAAATTAGTATATAGAATTAGGAACTTTGTATAGTATCTGAAAATTGTCAGAGAAACACTGTGGAAAACATTTCAGTTCATATAAAATACTTATTTGCATGTGAAGTTGTGCGCAGATGAGCAGCCTGATTCCTCTTTGAAGTTGTGTTTCCATTTTGAAGAGGTGAAATAAATGTCATGGAAGCAGGACATGGTGTACCTGAGCAATCTCGTGCATCTAGGAAGTGTAACAGTAAAAGTACTGCATGTACAGAAGTTCAGCCTGTGCCACCAGTACAGTCCTAGACACATCTTGGTGAGGCCTAAAATTCAGAGAGAAATAAAGAAGTGTTACTGGAAATAGCCTGCTTTGTCCAAAGGAGAGCATGAGGCTGAAATCCACAGTTTAATAGGGTGGATATAAATATGGATGTGAGCTGCAAACACTGAGTATTATCACAGTGCTCGATAGATGGAATATCAGTAAGATACTGAGGACTGCAAGCCTGGGATATTACTTGCCAGGTGAGTCTCGCTTGCTGCCTCCTGTATTTCTTGTCTTGCTTCTATATCTTTGCTTTACCAGTAACAAATAATGTTGGTCCTTTTTTCCCCCTGAAAGATGTGCATTGTGAAGCATGTCATTCCAGACTTCTGTTCGAGGAAAGGAGTAAAATTGCGTCTTTTCTGAAAGAAACTGTCTTGATTGGAATTTATTTTGCTGAATCATCACATGAGATTTGGCAGTTGTAATCCTCTTTTTGTCTCACATCATTTTTTTAGAAAGTGTTTTCCTGGTTTAAAGAAGAATATCAGCAACAATCTCATATATTTTTCTGCAATTTTTTGTATACTGAGTTAATCTAGCCTTAATTGTTTTGTAGAATAAATAGTCTATTTTTAGGGTTAGCATGCTAATTTCTACAGTTGTGCAAAGAGAACAAAAAGTTGCTTTCCACACCATGAGTGCCCTGTTGGGTAACAGGAAAGAAAGATGCATGTGCTGTACTGAAGGTAGTGTCAGTATTGCTATACTTGAATAGTTTCTAAACTGTATCGATGTATGGAAATTGTCTTTACATTAAGTCTCAAAGTGGTGCACACCCCCAGTTTTTCGCTAATTGTATTACATAGAGATGCACTCCTGGCCATGTCAGACTACACAAGCTTCCTGCCAGTTTAGTGTTCTGCAGGGAACTAGAGTGGACCCATCAATACCGGCAACAAGGAAGAACTGTAGATGGGTTGGATGTGATTTTAGCTTGCACAGGCACATCCCTGCAGCCCAGTGCTCTGAACAGGCAGCGTGACCATATTGTGCTGCTTTGGAACAGATGTCCTCAGCTGTGATGAGGGTTGTAGATGATATGTAGTTGCGTTTGAGGTGCAAGTTGGTCCTCCACCACCTGGTTGGCAATTGCAGAAAAAAGTTTCTGAAGGTGTGTCTCCCTTAGCTTAACAGCTATATGGTAGGTAACTTGTGTCTATGCTGAGAGTTTTCAGGCCGCATCTGTAAATATATTATTATATATTCCATATAGCCACAGAAATTACCGAGCTGATGTTAAGCTTAGTGCAGAAAAATACGCGAAGCTTACAGACATTTTTTCATAAATTACAGTAAGTGAAACATAAATAAAATTGTGTTTTGTAGCCTTCTCTCACATGTGGAAGTACTGGACTATGTGAGTTGTGGCACTGTGACCAAGTTGTTAAATGCTTGTGTCTGTGAATATAATTAGGATCTCTGAGCTACATGCAGTATATTATCCCTTCATATGAACCCAAATCAGAAGAGCTTGCTAAGATACACCAGGAGTACAGATTGCAACATCTTATTTGTTGACCTTCTTTGGCTTGTCATTTACTATGTTCATCTTGGCTTACTTTATGTTCTCTCTCTCACAGCGTGACCTTTTTGCTGAAAGGTGTGTTATATGTAAGCCTCCTTAAAACTTAGCAGCCCTCATAAAGAGGTGACAGTACAGTCTCCTACAAAATACTCGAGTGCTTTGTCTTGCCTAAATAAGCTTTCCTTTGTGCTGGCACTGTTATTTATTGTAGACGTTTTGATATTATGAAGGCCCTAATGAAACAGAACAGAAAAGAAACTAGACAGAAAACCCACCATCAAACTGCCACACTTGAACTCTTTAATAACACTGTGTTCTTGCCACCAAGTTGCCCTACCACTAGGCTAAGAATGCAAGGATGAGATATGTCATGTCAGAGAATTATATTTAAATATGAAAGCTCATCCTTATAATTGACAATGAGCAAAACCCAACAAATGTAGAGAGAAGAAAATGTCCTTCAGTTTCTGCTAGACACCACCCTTAGATTTAAGCTGCAGGTGCTTAAGTTGTTTTGCTTACTACAATGCTCTTAATTTGAGGAGGTCACCGGGAGCACCTGATGGACAGCAGACGGCTGTGCCTAAGGACTGCTTGAGTGAGGTGTAGTCTGGGTTGGCTGAGGTGTTGTGTTTGTTTGTTTATGTAGCAGTCCTGAAAAGATTTATCTCCTGCTGTTCTGGGGTGGTTGTGAGAAAGGAGGAAGTAATAAATGCAGACTGAATTCTTTGCATCTGTTTGATGTGGCCCCTTTTCTCTTTACAGTAGGTTGATGACATCTTGGGATCATTGTGGAAAAAACTTGTAGGCTCTGAAGAAGGACTAAGCCCCATGCAGATAAGAGACAAGCAAAAGCCAGATTTGTTATTGCAGATGTTGTAATTACTATTTAGTTATATTGGTAGATCAGAAAATAGCAAGATTTGGCATATTATGTTCTTAATCTGTTGGTTTCTTCCTCGTCTGTCACTTCTGGTATAGTTCCAAAAATGTGGAGGGAGGTCCCAGCTCAGTATGAAGCATGTCAGAAACGAACAGCTGAGAAAAGCAGTGGTCAGTGCTTTCTGCATTCAGGCAGTCAAAGATGAACTGACAGACCTAAGGATGTTGTCATATTCTATTACTGAAGGTTAAACAGAGACATAGGTCAGCTCACATGTAAGCTGTTTGGTACAAGTGCTGCTAAAGTGGGCTCTTGACAAGTAAAGACCATTTTGAGAAAGGGCTGGAAATATGTTCTGCAGCTGTTAGAGGAAGAAACAGAAGACATGGTAGAAATAACAGGCTAGGAAGAGATAGGGACCAGCTTGTCCCTCGCTCCCTTGGCAAGAGCTAGAGGCAGATTCGAAGTGCAGATTCCACTGTCTGCTTCTGCAGCTGGGGGGATTGGAACTGGGATTTTGCTTGCTTTCTGTTATCTTTACCAATTTTCTTTGGACAACTGTGCTACGCTGGTATAACCTTTCTGGTTGCTGGCAGAGAGGAGGAATGTCTACTTTCTCTTGCTTTCTCTTGTTTACTTTTTATTTGACGCTTCTTTGACATTCTTTGCCTGTCAGAAATGCTCTGAAGTGTGTGCTCTGCAAACGGGCAGGTTTGTGAAACTGATAAGTGTTTGGTCTCTGCTGCAGCTCAGAATGAAATTAGTAAGATATTTTAAGTTTCTTGTTGGAAATCACTCACATAAGAGGCTGGAATGACCTTTGTACATCTTTGTAAACAAAAAAGATGAGCCTTTAATTGAGATGATGTGTTAGTTTAAAGGGATTAAATTATTTTCCAAAGCATGTTTGTTTAAATCCTTGAATTTAACTTTTAAATACTTCATCTGAAATTTTTTTTTCATTTCGTTTCTGCACTGACTTCTTGGTATGACTGTGGTTGTTCCGAATAAATGGAGTTGAAGAACCTTTGTTCATTTGTTAAAAAGGGAGATACAGAACTATATTTAGTATTTCACCTGTGCACTATATAATAGTTATGTCTAATTAATGTTTTGCTTTCTTTTCTTCTCCAAGGTGTTCTGTGTCTGTGTTTTGGTCTTATAATAGTACTTTATACTTCTGTACCTAAAAAAATTCAGGACCTATATAGTGATTTGCTTTTATGTGTGTATAATTATAAGTAGGGTTTTTTCCTGCCTTAGAAGTTATATCGCTGTCCCTGTCTCTCTTATTGTGTTGAAATTATAGGTGAGGTAGTGTTGCGTGAGAGACTTTGTGTAGTAATCAGCAAATCTGATACCGCATCCAGATGCATACAGATATAATGCAAATTATTATTTCAGATAATTTAATTTTCCTGAATTTGTCCAGTATTTGAATACTGATAGATTAATGACTTTTAAGTTGTTCAGAAGTAATAAGGGCTTGAAAAAATTATTGGCTCCTAGACAAGGAATATGTTTTCCTGGCTAACAGTAGCTGTGGAAAGTGAAGAGTGAATGTTCCAAGAGAGAATTTTCATGGCAGCCACCAGACTTCTTGCTGTTCTGTTTTTTCACTGCGGGAATGTTGGAAATGCATCAAAATACAGTTCTTCTGTATGACTTTGGCTCTTGGCTACTGTAGGTATGCAACAGTTTAATTTTAGTGCTTCCTGTGAGGCATTGTGCTCTTCTGGGAATTTTGAATGCAGTTTATACCCTTTTTAAAAAGAAAGGGAGCTGCATTTTAGGAAAATACAAATTATCTGTCAGTGTGGGTAGATTGCCTGACTACTTTGGTAAGATCTTGTTTAACAAGACATTAATTTGGTGTTTCCTTTATTTCAGCTGAGATAAGCAGAGTTTTGCTTTTAACTGATCTGTGTTTTTACAAAATTAGTAAAAGCTTATTTATTTCCAAGACTTCTGCTTGCTGCATCTTCTGCATCTTTCTTAAATCCCCCTCGTCTGATACTTCACTGATAGGCTGTAAGAAACTGTGTGATCAACTTGGCTTTTTTTTTCTATGGAAGGAGGCTGAAATTATATCCTAGAGTCCCTGTCATGCAACACACAAAAATGCTCAGCTGTCTTTAAATGTGGCTGTTGCCTGTGATTGAGCAATCCTGCCCTGCTAGTTAATATGAATAAGAGCTTCTTGAACATTTTTATTCTGCTGAGCTTCTCATCTAACTCAGTAACTTTATCTTTCAGTACCAGGATAAAGAGGAAGTTGTTCTGTGGATGAATACTGTAGGACCCTATCACAATCGCCAAGAAACGTACAAGTACTTCTCTCTCCCTTTCTGTGTGGGATCAAAAAAAAGCATCAGCCATTACCATGAAACCCTAGGGGAAGCACTTCAAGGAGTTGAATTGGAATTTAGTGGTCTTGACATCAAATTTAAAGGTAAGTGATTCAAAGTGCATTTAGTCACTTAAAAAAATACACAAACTCTTCAAACTTTATCTTTTAATGAGAAGAACTGAAATTTTCTTGCTGCTAGCAGCTGAGTGTATTTTGTATGGTTGATTGGTACTACCACTGGCTTTTGAGTTTACAGTGATGTTTCCATCTATGTGCCCTTGAAGGAAAATGCTTGCAGCAGATACTGCTTCTGAAGTAACTGATATCATTTTACAAAGTAAAACTTAAGTTTTCTGTGTATGAATGTTTGATTATTTACGGGAATTAATATTCTGGAATTACCAGTTCTGAAGTTCCTGTGATGATGAATACTTGTAGACTCACTGCAATTGCAAAGGAGTAGCAAGGGCTCAACATCTCAAAGTTCCACCTCAACAAAAAGTTGATGATTGTATCCTTCTGATTACTGTCTAGTTTAAAATAACTTTGACAAATACCTTTATAGTGCTGTCTCTAACTCATCTTATGCCAGTCAGGATGAAGCTGGTTTGTTTTTTTTCCGTGTTGTTCCCTGTCCTCACCATCTTGCCATACTGTTCCAGAGAAGACATTTAACTTCTTTTGCAAATATATTTCTTGGTATTAAGGCCTGAGTCTTCTATTGCATAATTTCTCTGTGTGTGTCCTTTCAGATATCTATAGCTAGTAGTTGCAGAACTTCAAATAGTAACAGATACTTTTTGCCTCTTGAACTTTAACATTTATTTATTTAATTCAATTTATGTTTCTGTGTGTCTTTTTTTCCAAAACAGTGCATCATCACTAGTGCTTAACTGGATGGAGAACTTAAGCATAGTATCTCTTGTCTGAGCATTTACAGTCAGATGGGATTTAGTTTCTGTAAGCTGTAAAAGTTTTATCCAAAACTGGCCATCTGTAAAATTAAAGACATAATGATGTTTTTGCTAGCAGTAGGATAAGATGAATAAAAGATTTTTACAAAGTTTGTTAATACCTTAAATTCTTCATAATTTTTAAATTTGCATAGAGGATAGCATTGCCACACTAAAGGAGTTTGAAGTGGAATATTTTCTTTTAAGAAAGAAAGAGTACCTGTACAAACACTGGGAAACAGTCCTACTACTGGTTTGTAACACATGTAGCGTGCTGAAAATTTTACTCAAAGTGGGAGAAACAGTTTTCTTGTCAAACCTCATAGAATGTCCTCAGAAACACAAAATGGAAAGGACAGTGAAGGCAAGTGGCAGCAATTCAACACATTGATGAAGGTTAATAAAGTTTCTGTTATCAGAATATGGTAAATGTTTGTTTGTACAGCCAGTTCGATGTGTAATTTTTACTGCCTTTAAGTACCCCAACTTTACAAAGAGATTCTTTTATTCCTGTGACAGGTGCACTCTCTAGGTGCAGCACCAAATTGAAAAGACTAGAAGGTTTGTGAGTTGATGTTTACTGCTATGATGTAGCCAATGCACAGAATTTTTAAGATTTTAATTCTTGTTATTTACACCTTGGAGTTAAGTAGATTGATAATCCGTTTTGGACCTGCAGTGAATTGAACTCCCAACCAAAGTGGCTGCAGGTCAGATGTTTTCTGCAATAAAGCAGCTGGTACATGCTAGCTTGTTGATTACTAAGTATGTGTAGATGATGTGTGAAGCTGTATATGTGCACTTCTAGTTTTTTCTCTTGCAGTCTGTGTCCTCTGGATAAAAGATGAAGACAATAGTCTCTTTGCTGTTAACTGTTATCCAGCAGCTTCTGCATCAGGAGCTGTTTTAGTGTTTCTAGCAGTGGTCCATGAAGTGAAGTCTGAATGGGAGTCAACTCTATTTTACTATCCTTAATCTGCTGTTAAAAGTATTAAAATACTAATTTTTCCACATTTCAAAGTAACAAGTATAAATTAATCGTAATAGTAATTATTAGTATTTAGTATGAGATTAGTATTTAATATGAAATCATGTAAAATTTGTGTAATTCAAATCCCCTTGATATACAGGTTTTAAAAATAAAGTAATAGAGCAGAGGATTGCAATACTTAAATTTTTTTAGAGGCTTAAAAGTTGTAATAAACACAGTACAATTCATATGCAATTTATGTATTGTAAAATTTGGATTTCATAGACCAGTCCTTAAAGTTTTAACATTTGTATAAAGAATTCCTTTCCAGCTTGATTGTTGAAATGTAATGGTAGCTCAGTTTTTTGGTGACATTTTAGTGGTAGACCTTGTTCTTTGTGGAAGTCGTGTTCACTTTCTTTTGTTTGTTTGTTTTTGGGGTTTTTTTGTAACTAGATTGTATCAGTGAAATTGAAATAATATTTTTGTAATGGATAAGTTTTATTTCAGTGTGATTGATACCGGCTTCAGCTCTGCATCAGTCTTCCAGAAGTTGCTGCAATTAAATTGAAACAAGGCTGTTGGCGTTTTTGTGGTGGTTTGGTTTTTTGGTTGGTTTTTGTTTTTCTTTTTCTTTTGTTAACAGATAGGGGCTTGGTTGGTACCAATAGATTCATGAGTTCTTAAGTAAAAGATACAGCTTGAAGGAGTGTTGAGTATCTAAAATATGCAGCTGAAATAATTAAGATACTAAGTAATAAACTTGTACAGATTTTCTTCATGAATATGTGAATCATATCTAAGTTCTGAGTTAACAGGCATCTGTGCTTTTCTTTATGTGTGTTTGACATTATGGCAAGATTAACAGTTGCAGGCATTTCTTTCTCTTCAAAGTATTGTATGAGTTTACAAAATTAGATTTGAACTTCATACTTTTAGGTTTTTATCCTCTAAAGTGAATAAAAGGGAAATAGAATTGTTCTAATAAATTAGCTTCTGCAAGAAAAAAATAATTCCCTTCTCAACATTGTTTAACTGGACAGCAGTAGCAGGTAAGCATGAAGCTGCATGTTGTTCATCATATTCAAAGAATTGTTTAGGCTACAGCTGTTACTAGCTGAAGTACTAAACTGTGTAAGTAAAACTGACAGTTGAATCAGTAGGCATTGCCTGTGTTTTTTGAACTAGAATAAAAAAAATTATGATTCTGCAGGAATGTGCCCTTCTGAGGGTGAAGGTTTCCACTTGAACTCTCATAATGGTGACTGGTGGGGCAAATTTACATTGTATTCAAGTCTCCGTGAAGTAGTGTTTCTTGTTGTATTAAGTGTGGCTTATGAAAGGATATGTGCAATCATACAGGATAGCTGGATTTTCCTTTTGTTACAATATGAACAATGTTATTCTTATATCACTGGTCTCAGATCTGTATAAATAACTGTGTGAAGGAAGAAATGTATTATTAACATACACTCGTATTGTAATATCACTTCTAAGTTTTTGGTTGGCTTAATTATCTTGTCAAGCTAAATCTAGGATAATAATGCTTTTTAATTAACATGTCAAATTCTTTACTCAAGTGTTTGAGTGACATCCTGTGTTACACCTGAGACCTAGTAAATTATGAAATGTATTGAACATTGGTATCATAGCGACTTCAATTTGAAAATTTATTTTTGATATTAGCCTACAGTGCCTTTAGAGAAGATGAATTTAAAGAGGAAAAGGATGATTTAACAAAATTGCATTTTGTACTTCTTCAGAAATGTTACTAAATGACCATATTTCTAATGGAGAATTCTTCACCCAAACTCTCTACTGCAACTCTAGAAGGATGACATTTAGTGTTGTCAGATATAATGAGGTTTTATATAGTTCACATGTTTGAATAAAACCCCATTGATCTGACTGTTCATAGGAAATTTGAACTCTGGTTAAGCACACTAGTTTTCTAATGAGTCATGCTTTTAGAAAATGTCCTAAATGTGCTACTGACATTCCTGAAGCTTTATTACATAGCAGATATTACTTCTTTGACATCCCTGATACAGAGGCACCATAAAGCCTGCCTTTAACTTCACTCTCCTCTTGGATACACATCCAGCCATAACTTCAATAAGATTCTCTAACATATGCAAAACCTTAGATCTGGTAAAGCTGGTAATGCAGTAGACATCAGGTTCCCCAGCCACCAAATGCTGTTCTAAGATTCTTTCATTTAATCATTTAACACAGTGGATTTAAGCTTGACCACCTAATCCTGTCCTGTAACTGACCGACAGCTTCATCTGTCAGTGGCTGGAGAAAGGAGCACTTGTCTTCCTTCACTTGTTTTAAAGGGAGGTGAGAGGAGCCGTACTGTGCAGTATGGCTGACATCATACTCCATATGTAATGTCATTCCCTGTGTTTTGCAAGAATTGAATGAGATTGTTTCTAATGATTCCGCTGGGGTTTTGTGTGTGTGCCCTGGAGCAACTTGTAACACAGTTAATCCAGATGTGATTATACTGTCTCTGTGATTTCTTCTGGTATTCTGAATGCTGGGAATAAGATCTGTAAAAATGAGTGAAGGCAGGTTTTTTTTGTGGCACGCTGCTGTCTGCAGCCTTGTGTCAGTGCAGTCATTTCACTTCAAATTATATTTGATGATAAATGATAAATTTTTTTTTTTTTAATAGCAGCAAACCTCACTGTTTATATCCTAAAGCATTATATGCAGAATAGCTCATTTCATTTGGTAAAACAAACAAACAAGTGGCAAAGTCCACAGTCTGAAGGCCTATGGAGTAATTTAGAGTAGTCTAACCTACCTGTGCTGGTACTGCTGGGAACCAGAGAGTCACCTAAAGCTAGCCTGGCCCCCGTAATACTTCTCCAAAACAGGCTTCTTGCTTCAGCCCTGGGAAGTGCTTTCTTCAACAGCCTCTATCAGTTTCTCTTTTACCTGCATTTTAATTCATGGCTTATTTTCATTTGATCTCTGTGTTGAACAATCCTTTGAGTCAGAAAATGTAGTATTAGAAAGGTGTTATCCTTTACCTGAACATAGTATGACAGTGAAGTGCCATATATTTTGGAAAGAATCCCTACTTAGCAACAAATTGAGAAAATAATGATTCTGGGGTTTGTGGGTTGGCTTTCCCCCCCCCTTTTAATTAATGGCAAGGCAATTTAAAAATCTGTTAAAATGAAAAAGTGCCAAGGAGAGGCATTTTGCGGGTGGGGTGAAACACAGTCCAAAAATACAGGATCCAACTTGGTAGAGGCATAAGTGCAAACTTGAATTTGTACGTCTGTTTCAGCTGTGATACCAACTTTAATGGCTTCCTTCTCTTAAATGTGCCAGTATGGGCACTGAAAGTCTTCTTGGTACATTTGTTGACTTGAATGGTTTTGTTACTCTCTTTTTTTTCTCCAGAAGAGAAGTTTTGTTGACCACATGTACTTGGCATATTTTGATTTTTGTTGTTATCAGAGAAATTATGTTTTGTGTTAGAAATATTCTGCTTGCCTGTGCTTTTTCTGTGCAGGTGATTTGATTTTCCTTTTAGGCTTTATATTGTAGTTAGTGTATCAAAGAAAGTAAGCTGAATTTTGATACAAATTAGAGCTGTACTTAGGGCAGAAATTAATTTTGTCTACTAAAATGGGTCCTCAATTCCAGTGATGACAAAAAGAGGAGAAGTTGGAATTTTTTACTTTTACTGTGCTTCACTATTTGTAGCATGAAAACAATTACTAAGATGTTGGTGAGGGAGTTTGTCTCTGAATCTGTTTCTATCTGAAGTCTTGTAAATATGAGGCCTTTCATCTTTCTTCACTTGAAAGGGAGACATTAGGGAAGGAAACAGGGATGCAAAAGAATGGCTGCTAACAGTATAACTTAGGAATTGTAGATGGGGAAGAACAGCTTTCTGGCTGGAAGAAGTGGATTTATTTTATTTCCAAATGCAGCCACTTGTGCATTCTTTGCTTTATTCCTATTTTTGTCTTCTCTCATTTTTTTCTCTGTCTTTACTCTGATTGCTTTTGTTTCGTCCTTAGGGTAGTTTCTTCAAAATTGCTGAGAACTTTAAAAAGTTTTAGGTTTTTTTACAAGCATTATTCCTAGTCAGTGAAGCTGATTATACTACAACAGAGATAATGTTGTAAACAGTTTTAGGTATTTGTTAATAATTTCATACCTCTTGTTAAAGTTAGAGAGATCTCATTATGTGTTCAAGTGAATCTGCTGTCAGATTTTGTACCTTAATTTAGTGTGGGTGAAGCAGCAAAAGGATACTGTGAAACCTTTTCTTGTCCAGTATGTGGGAAGCTTCTGCATGCAGAAGTGTAGATATCTGAACACAATCATGTATTTGTTTTAATGCTTCCTTTTTAAGTGTCCTTTTTTGTTATCTGCTTGAGGATACCCAAGAGGACTTGGAGACTTCAGCTCCGTCCATTCCTCCGTTTGCTTGATTAGCCTTCACTTTGAGCCAGCTCATTAATAAATCTTCAACTGTGCTTTAATTTTTTGCAGATGATGTGATGCAGACCACTTACTGTGAAGTTGACTTGGACAAGGGGAGAAGAGATGCATTTGTGTATGCTATCAAAAATCACTATTGGTACCAGATGTATATTGATGACTTGCCAATATGGGGTGAGTGATATTATGCATTACTGACTAGATTACACCTACTCAAGTCCTGTACTCGTGGGTTTCATGGAGTCATTTAATGACTAAGCTTCGTTACAAGAATTTCACAAGAAACCTACATGCAAGTCAAATTCACAAGAATATGAAGTAAAGTAATAGAGGACATAATCTTAAGCTGCACCATGGGAGGGTTAGGTTGAACATTGGGAAGCATTTATTCACAGAAAGGGTGATTAGACTTTGGAATGGGCTGCCCAGGGAGGTGTTGGAGTCACCATCCCTGGAGGTTTCTAAGGAAATACTGGATGTGGCACTCAGTGCCATGGTCTAGTTGACAAGATGATGTTGGGTCATAGGTGGGACTCAATGATCTCAAGTGGTCTTTTCCAGCCTAATCAGTTCTGTGTGAAGTAAGTTGAAGGCTTATTGCATTGAAAGAACAGTAGGATGGCTGTACTAGTGAAATACAAAAACAGTGAAAAGCTGTTTTGTTTCTAAAGCCCTGATTTAATAACAGTAAGTTCTTAGGTTTAAATTTGTTCAAATGTTCAAGTGAGTGGTAATTAGATAGGTTACATGTAAGGTCCATGTTATTGTGATCAACAAGCTTCTTATTTGAGAGTTGAAACTTTATTTTGCTACTTTTCTTTATTACTCATGCAAAAACTGTTTTGTTAAATTTTATGGTAATTTAGTGGCTGTTAACAGTGTTGCTTTGTTGTCTGTGTTTATAAGAGTTTTCTTTTACTTATTCTTTTACAGTTCTCAAAATTTCTCTTGCTGAGTACTATTAATCTGGGTTTAGAAGTGCTTGTGTCTTGAATAAAAATGTGTGTATCTTTATTGCCGTTGTCTCCTAAGGTCTCTTTGTTTTGTTGCTCCCTCATAACCTATGATCACATACCTAGTAAAGAGTACTCTGCAGATTGCACTTTGCACTGATAGCAATCAACTCAACTCTCCAAGGCCTAATTTCCCTGTTGTAGATATAAACTGAAAGGAAATGAAAAACAGCATAAGGTCTTTGTTGCTTGTGTTCCATGGAAGAGGTAAACCTGCCCAAACTAAACAAAGTCCCACAGCACCTAAAAAAATGCAGTTCAAGTCATGCAAGAAAACTTCTTTCGTAGCTGGTATGAATAATGCTATCCATCATTAATTCATTTTGACAAAGGGTGCTTTTTTTTAGCTCTTTCTTATTTTAATTGGTTTTAAAAAATATCTGTCTGATTAACATGGCAGAAATATTAACACTTTATTTATTTATTATTTATCTGGTAGTCAGGAAGATCTGGGGTTTTGTTTTGTTTTGTTTTAATGTCTCTGTTTTTAAGACGTACCATTATAATGCCTGAAGAGAAGTACTTAAGTATTGATATTGTTATTTTCAGCTGATTTGTTTATTGGGTATAATAGCTCTGTAGCCAGGCTTGGACTAGACCTGAATCACTTTGTGTGACCTTTACTGTACTACTTGTGCAGTTGCTGGTAGGCTTTTTAAAAGTATGCATGAGTGACAGTTGTTGCTACAATATTTTTTGTGGCTTTGGCCTTTCAGCAAAAGTGAATTATTTTTCTAGGCTAGTGGCAGGTGTGTAGGCTTTGAATTGCCCAGGAATAATGGATGCTAAGCTGACTTCTTTGGATTCCTATGTAGCTAACAAGTCTTGGAGGCTTTCCTTTTTAGGATTTATTTTTCTGGTCATGTTTCATCATCTAAAATGCCAAAGAACAAACATACCTGCTAAATCTTCAATACATGATAAATTTTATGCTGTCAGCTAAAAAATCTGGTTTCCTGTGATTCCAGTGTTTTTAATGTTTCCCAGTAGTATGCTTTTAATGCACAAGAAGTCAGCTAGAAGACATGTGGAATATAGGTATCATCTTTCTAAGATATTAAGAAGCTGCTTTTGATAGTTTGGAACCAGGATCTCAAGCTGTGCTACATAATAGGGGACTGCAGGATCATAAGTACAGGTAATATTATGGAAGGATATAATCTGACATCAGGTGTGAAACCAAGTGGTGCTGACAGTTTCGGTCTGTGTCTCCTGCAGGTTAAGTAAAAGTAGCAGGACTGCAGATTGGTCAATATTAGTCTGACTTTTATTCAAAAAGTTAATGAGTTCTTGGTGGGGGGCTGAGAAAGGGCTGAACCAATCAGAAGTGTTTATCTGCAAGTCTGGATTAGTATTTTGGACCTTTGTGTTCCCAGTATAGTGGAGAAAACAGAATATAGCTTATCTGCAATAATTTTGGTTTTCCTGGGTCTCTGTTCAGCAACAGAAACGTTTCAGGCTCTGAGTGCTGCTTAAAACTTAAAGCACTGAGACTTGCTGTTAACTGAACAGTTTTTATTTTAAGTATTTCTGTTATGAATATGGCATGAATGCTACTGTACACATGCCTCTGCCAGCTTGCTGGTGCCTTTGAGTGTGTTGTGTAGACTTGTCTAGTACCACATGATGTGGTGGCAGGTAGAGACACTGAAGAAAGCAAATATCTTTTGCTTGATTGTCATTGCATAGCTGTAACTATTTCTAAATAGTTACTAAATTTCAGTAATTATAATGAAAAATACTATTAGGACTATTCAAGATACATGGATGTAAGAACTGAAGTAATTATGATGGCATCTCTGAAATACTCTGAATACTGAGAAGGTTTTTTTTGGTTTCATGAAGATAGTGTTGAGAACTGGTTACCCTCAGCTTGCATTAAAAATAGCTTGTGCTGAATGACTTTTTTTGTTACTGTGTGAAGGCTATCATGTTGATCCACTTTATTTGGATTACCTATCTTGAGAACCTTACTGGCCAACATGTATTGTATATACTGTATGACTGTATATATATGTAAAATATCCTATTTTTTTTCATTGTTGCTTCGCATCTTGTAGCTGGATTAAACCAAAATTTTGTTCCCTAAATGTAGATGGATGGAGTCCTTTTTTAGTGCTACCAAAATAAAGTTCTCTGTGAAGAATGTAAAAGAAAAGGATTCAGATGGTGCTAATGTTTGCTGAGACTTCTAGGCAACTTCTCTTTAATTCTGTTCTTAAAGCAGACCATTCACTTCCCTGGGCTCATCCAGATGCATTCATGGCACTCCTCCTGTCGCCTGGCAAACTTTAGTTAAGTTCATCCTTTATATTCTTTATGATTTTCTACCCTGCTAAGGCTTACTGATACCAGACATATGCACAAACACTAATTCTTAAAATTTGCCCTAGAAGTCCTCAAGCCCTGTAAGGAGTACTTTATTTTCAGTAGAGACTAGGCATAAATTAACCTTTCTTAACTGCTGATAACTGAAGGTAATGACATCAAACTACTATTTGAGGGCTCTGGAAGGTTTGCACTGTTTTCTAACCTGAAAAATGCAACAGGATCTTTCTAAGTGCATTCAGAAAAAATTAGTCCTTTTTATATTTTTTCCTGAATTGCTGTCCCACAGTGGAGAGAGAGACTAGGCTTGATTGTTTCAGGACATTCCCTAACTGTGTGGAGTGCTGTGTTAGTTCATTCCTTCAGTGAGTGATTGATCAGAATGTCCTTTAAGTAGTTCAGAGGTCTGTGTTGTCATGGTTCTGGATACTACCATGGGAACAGATGGCATGGCAGGTGCCAGGCTATATGGTGGAGGCACAAACTGGCACATGTTTTGTAGATGGCATATACAAGGCAATCCTGACAGATGAGCATGAGTAAAAAACTTGACAGAAAAATACCACCTTGAAAATTAAAAAACACAGGTGATGCACAAAGGCCCTTCCTTCATATGCTTGGTGCTTTGTGATAGCCTGTTCCATATTCTTCACCTACTTGTTCTCCCATTCCCCTCAGCCTTGTGTATCTTGAGTTCTGCTTTTTTTGTGACTTTCCATCTTGTACATCTTGTATGTGATCTTTGGTCTTGACATCAAAGGTGACACAGCCTGGGAACTTGTTGACTGTTAAACTTTTTCTGTTTTCACCCAGCATAGCATGGTCTCTGGAATTCTTCTGTAGTAGATGAGACATTTTGCACTAACTTACTGAAAATTAGGAACTTAATCATAGAATGGTTTGGATGGTTTGAGTTGGAAGAGATCATAAAGCTCATCATGGTACAGCCACAATTTCTCTTGGGCAGCCTACAACCTGTACCATTTTCACAGTAAAGAATTTCTTTCTATTATAAAACCACATTTTTGGCAAGCATTGGAAACTTGTGTGCAAACAAGAGCAAAAAGCATGTGTTGGGAAGTAAACTAATGAGGATTACAGAGAAAAAATAGAATTCTTAAGAGGAAGGAAAATTAGTGAATAGATAGATGGAAAATGGGAAATTTTAGAGGTCTTGGCTAAGTTCTTTCCTTATTTTCTAAGGGAAAATGAATCTCTAGCTATATGAATTTAGCCAGTTATTTATCTGGTAAGAATTGCAAATAAAAGTAGAGGCACTGTTGTTGGGTCTTCTGCAGTGTTTGTAGCTACATGCTTTTTCTTTTAATGCTGTTACAAAATGCTTCTTTCAGAGACCCATGGATTGAAAGCGGAGTCCAGATATTAGAGTTGAAAAGAAGAGCATAAGGTCTTCTGTGTTGTCTTCGTTTATGTTGCTTTTTTAGCTGGCAAACTTTCGTAATGCGCATTTTTAAAAAGTAAATGCAAAATGTCTGAAAAGCATACCTGTAATAGATGCTTGTACTTGTTTTCTATGCAGGGATTGTTGGAGAAGCAGATGAAAATGGAGAAGATTATTACCTTTGGACTTACAAAAAACTTGAAATTGGTTTCAATGGAAATAGAATTGTAGATGTCAATCTGACCAGTGAAGGAAAGGTGAAATTGGTACCAAACACAAAAATCCAGATGTCGTATTCAGTAAGTAATTTGGTGATGCACCTGTAATAAGAAATTCTACATGGCGAAATAGCTCAAAAATAGGTACTTGTATACTACAATATGTACTGATATGTTGGGCTATGTTAGAGGAAGATACATTTTCACTCCTTCAGTTGTTCTGTTTTGTTGCTGAAAAACCTTGATAGATTTATTAATAACAAATGTACAATTATGATTTTTTAAGTACTCCAAAAAAACTGGAGCTTCTGTAATGTGCAGAAAAGTGTTTTAGTGGGAAAGGAAGATACCCTGAGAGGATGGAGACTAGAAGTATAGAGGACCCATGAGTAGGTACACATCATCTTCATGTTTGGACTTCTGACATTTGTATCATGGGTTTGAACTGGATTCTGAGCTAGGGTAAGAACCCACTGTAAGCCTTTATGGTTTGCAAGCAGTTAATATCAAAATTTACTTTGTTTTGCAATTCCAGTAGAAATTTCTTATATATAACTTGATTAATAAGGTTTTAAGTTTCTTTTTCTGAAGCTCTCTGCTATGATACTGAGTTGTTATGATAAAAGGTAATGAATAAACAATGCTTGGTGGTTGAGACAAATTAATTTTTTCAGTTTTCCTCTTTATTGATGTTACTTAAATCAAGTGATGGTTCACTTGTCATGTTCAACACATTTGTATAGTGAAACCATTTTTTAATGCATTCCTTTTCTTCCATGTGATAGCAGTGAATGTCAGCATAGGATTTTATTTCAGAGAATATTCTTGCCACAGTTACGTTTCTCTTTCTTGTGCTGAATAAGTTGTATAGTTTGAAGTGCAGATGACTGGGTTTTATATGTGCTTTTTGGAATTACATTTACACTAATTTCCCTATTTTTGCTCCAAAATTGATAGTAGAAATTTCAGAATTTGCTATTTCAAATTCTACCATCATTGTGAAGTCCATTTGCTCTAAATTTTAAGTTGGACAGCACTGAGTTGCAGCCAGTAATGAAAATACCATAAGATATTCCTTAAAAGACTTCTTAGCATGCAAAGCTCAGGACTTCTCTACCAAATTGCTGGGGTGGTTTGTGTGTGGTGTTTAATTCACAGATTGTCACTGGTGGATTTGTTCTAAACTGTTCTTCATAGTGGCAGATGCTCTAATGAGAAATATATCTGCTTGAAACAATTTTGAAAGCTATTAATGTTTTGAGCTACTAATCTTGAACAAAGTTATAATTTGAACTGAGGAACGTTAGTATCAAACCTCGAAGTCAATAGTGCTGGCATCTTGGAGTTTTTAGTATGTCTCAGGACTGTGGTGAGTGATTGGGGTGTTCAAGCTGCATTTATATGCTTTCTTCTATACTCAGTAAGAAAACAGCTTTTGGAAGGGGTAGTTCCTTCTGATGTATTTTAAAATAGGTATGTACAAGGGGGCTGCATTTGTTTCAATATCACTAAAAATCCTGATAATTTTTGGCATGCTTTTGAAAAAGATTTTCAGGTAGGCTTGTATTTAGTTTGTAAAGTGGTTTTAATTTTAATTTTTAATGCAGTCTCACAAAAATACTTTGTGCTGCCATACTAGCACCATATAGTTCATTAATGCAATTACATTTTCCAAATCAAAAGCAGTCCTCTCTGCAGCTGGTGGAGAACTGACAGCTGTAATATGCTGTTACCCTGTGATAGTCTGTCCATAAACACAGACTTTTCCAGTTGGTTTCAGAGTAATTTATTGGCAATTGAAGTGTCTAGTCTCATAGTAATTACATGTATGTATACATATATATATACACATATTATATAGGTTCTATAATCATGGAAAAGGTTTGTTGTATTTGTCAACTACAAATTCGTGTCTTTGGTTAGCCCACAGAGACAGAGAGAACTGAGGTAGTACAAAACTGATTCTTCCTTGTTCTTAGACATAAGCATGGACAAGATTAGATCCATGAGGAGGAGTGGCTGATGTTCATTCTATGCCTGACCTGTAGATGCCAGTCTATAAGAACATAATTCCGTTGTTTTTTGCCAAACCCCATTCATACTGAAGAAAACATCTAAAGTGGATGATTTTTAATAACGTGTTTTGGCTTTCTGCATGTGAGTATAGCTAAAAATACCGTAAGGAGCTTTTCAAATATAAACATTTCTCTCTTCAGGTGAAATGGAAGAAATCAGATGTGAAGTTTGAAGACCGATTTGACAAGTATCTTGACCCATCTTTCTTTCAGCACAGAGTATGTATTGTTCTAAGACAACCTTACAATACCTCCCTTTACAATGGTTGCATTAGTTTAGATGTCATGCAATTTTTGGATTGCATCTTTGAATTTTGAGATTTTCCAGGTGTTCTGGGACAATAAAACAGGGAGGTCTGACTGTTGCTTAAGCGGCAATATTGCTGCTAAAATAGGATGGCTCCGTTTTTTAAGAATGCTTCAATAAATATGCAGCTTCAAGCTTGCAGAAAATACAGGGTAGTTCAAGAAAATCCATTCAGGTGACCAGCAGCAATGAAACTTCAGGGACACAACTGTGCAACTGTGTAAGCTGAATAAGTGCAGTTGGCCATAGGCACACTACTTTCTGAAGTAAATGCAGAGCAAAAAGCATTAGCCTAAACCAGTTATCAGTTGTGGCACTATCAGTTGTGTTTAAATCTGTGGTTGTAATCTCCTTAAAGGTAGTGTACTGAGCTGTGCTACTTTCTGAAAGTAGAGACTTTGCATTGTGTTTGGAGCTCAGTGAAAACCAGAATGATACGCTTTTGAGAGCAAAAATAATGCTGCTGCACATTTTCATCCCGTGCAAAGCAATAGTTCTTTGGCTTTGCTACGTGAACCTCCTCTCTAGGAAGGCGGCAGTACATTGTGTTGCCTTCTGCTTTTACCAAGGGAGCATGCACAGCCAGTTGTTCAAACTTTGCTGCTGCTTAACTAAGTTGTGATAACTTGGTCCTGAGCAAGGCTGGCTGTTAAAAAGGTTTATGTATGATGTTTCACAGGGCAGTTTAGTGTCACTCTCTGAAAATGTAGTGTTACTAACAGTATGGTTTATTGTTACTTAGCTAGTGCTGACAAGCTGTCCTTATAGGCAACAATTTATCCTTATTGAAACAATTTGAAACACATTTACAGTTCTATATTTTATGTGTGTGTTTCCTTTTTGTAGATTCACTGGTTTTCAATTTTCAATTCTTTTATGATGGTGATCTTTCTGGTTGGCCTGGTGTCTATGATATTAATGAGAACTTTGCGAAAAGATTATGCAAGATACAGCAAGGAGGAAGAAATGGATGATATGGTAAGACCTGCATCCATGCTTTAAAAACTCCTTTTTTAAGGCTTATTGTTTTCTTGTTGTACATTCATTGTGTTAGCAGCTCTGAATGGCTTTCTTCAATTGGACAGCAAATGCCTTTTGTGTGTCTTGAAAGTGTTACTGGTTTTCTTTATAACATGCTTCTAGGTTGCAACCCAAAAATCTCTCTCTAGTCACTGTGTTAATGTTCATATCCAACCTTAGGATAAACTAAGTCCATTCTGACTTTGTAGTAGAAGCCTGATGTACTCCTAAGCACCTCAGAGGCTTTAGGGACAGGGAGGGATTCTGATAGATTTTATTGTGTTGTACATTCAGGTAGTAATTTGTTGTTGTCTTCATAAGCATCTGAAAAATAAACTTTTCAATTTGATACATTCAGAAGAGAAGACACACTTCACTTGAAGTTGCTTTATTAAATCAGACCCTTTGTTTTTATGTAGCTTGTGTGTTTGTCTTTAATTGTCATGACTAGACTTAAAATTTGTTGTTGTTGTTCCCAGGACAGAGATCTAGGTGATGAGTATGGGTGGAAGCAGGTCCATGGAGATGTGTTTAGACCATCCAGTCATCCTCTAATATTTTCATCGCTTATTGGTTCTGGCTGTCAAATTTTTGCTGTGTCTCTTATAGTTATTATTGTTGCAATGATAGAAGATTTATACACAGAGTAAGTATAATTGTGCCATGTCTTCCATATATAAATGTTTAAGTGAACAAAATAATTACAAAAATTATTGTTTTAACTGGCCTGAAAAAAAGTGTTTGAGAGTCTCTAGTGGTAATCTGTAGATCACATGTAGTATTAAGAAGTGCTCTTTTAATTTGTAATGAAACTTTGTCCTATTGTTATCATGTTAGTTGGTCTCGTTTGATTTTCTCTTTTAGTGCTTGCTTTTTGAATGATTTATTTTGAAACTAGTTTGTTATTCTGCAGAATCACTAGTAGATAATATGGGAATTATATGTATTCAGAGGTATATATTTCACTCCCGGTTTTCTCCAGAGTAACAAGAAGTTAGTATATTTCTGACCCTATTTCCCCACCATGTCCTGTGAAGACTGAAATAAGAGTGTGCTCTGTTGGGAATAGTCCTGTTTTCTCCTGACAAGTCAGTATTAAGTCAGTCTTATCACAAGTTTGTTTAGGAATGAAAATGTAATTCTTTAAGTTCTTTTGAACACATAGAGCTCAGCCTGTGTTGATGTAAAATCCCCAGAAATAGTTCTGACTGGAAGGATCAATTAAAAAAAAGAAATAATACTCAAGTTTAAATTTAACACACTACTTGTAGTTCACCTGTTTTTCTTCCTTTACCTCTTAATTTGATTGAGATTTTTGGGTTACTGGGTGGACTTCATCTGCTTCTGTAGTGATTGTGTTTTGGGTATTGGAGGAAATTATTGGTTTGTGTTTGGGGTTTTTTGGGGTTTTTGCAAGTGATATGTTTTAAGCAATGACTACACTTTGATCTGTGAGTATCACCTGTAACTTGATTTTAAGAAGTTGTAATACTTGTAATGTGCCACTAGAGGGAACTCTTGCTTTTCAATTTTAACGGTGTGTTTTAAAAGCCACTCTGTAGTACCAGAATCTTGGCATATTTTCATTTTTCATAGGGTGTAATTCCCCTCCTTGTATCTCATGGTTCTATTTCTAGACAGGCATACATACACACTTTTAATTGTGCAACATATCAGCCCTTCAGAGGACAAAAGGAAACCATTTCAGAATGTATGTGCCCTGTAGGGAGGCTGTAGGTTAATCATATCAGTTGTAAAATGTATCAGAACAGTATTTTTTGAAAAGATATGTGCACTTAGTCTTTTATTGCAATAGGCGTTTCTGTCACTTTCAAAGTGAATTTAATTCTGGGTGTGTAGTGGAACAATTGACCAAATGTGGTGCAGATAATTCTTATGTTTAGGAAAACAGCACCAAGTCTGGTGTTTTTACTAGTAGCCTGGATTTACACATTGGCAGTGCCATTTCAGACTGTGCCTGCTCTTGGGGGTTTTGCATGTGTTTCTAAATTGTCTTAAGTTACGAGAAGTTTTTAAAAAACAAATATTGGTAAAATACTCCTTCAGTGTGTGTGACCAGCAGGTATATTTGCTTTGGTCATGCTGTCATGGAAGCTTAAGTGCTAAAGATTGCTTCTACAGCAGGCATCCAGGAATGGTTCCTCAAAAACCAAAATGGCAATAACTAGAATCTCTCAGAGCAACTAATTTGAAGAAAGTACAGTAAGTCAGCTGAAAACCTACTGCTATTTGCTGTCAAAGAATAGCAGAGGGATGTGGAGAAACAATTCTATTAATGAATAACATTTATATCTTCCTATTCTTAGATATAATCTTTTAAAATGTATTTGGAAATGGCTTCTTTGATTTAAAATTATTAGCTTTGCTTGTAAAATTTCAGAAAAATTATGCCAAAATTAGTAGTCCAACATTTAATGGGGTGACATTTAAAAATTACTGAGCTTTTCTGATTGCACTACTTAATGCTGATTTGTGACTTCATTATAGTATTTATAGTTTCTAAATCTAATTTTCTGCCAGATGAGCACTTTCGATCTTAAAAGTTAATTTCTGGAGGATGGCAGAAACATTATTCACAATCTTAGTATATTTTTGTTAATACTGGCCTTTTGACATTTTATCTGCAGTTGAATCTTACACTTAATGTATGTCATGTAAATAGTTATTTATGCACAAGGTACACACATCCAAATGTCAGGGTGTATTTATCAGAGGTGAGAGTCTGTACTCCAGTTAAAATAAATGCATGTTAGGAAAGAATGTAGTACGTCGAAACTCTCTTTCCCACATTGAATTAGACTTGGCCAAAGCCTTGTGTACAAACAGTTCTCATTTTTATGCAGATTTTACAGTTTAAGCACTTCTAAATATTTGTATTACATAAAAATATTAAATAACTACTTCTGCTAAAAATACAGGGTTTTTTTTGCTCTAATTATGTTTGGTTTTGTATTTCATTTACCAAAACCATCCCTTTTTCTAGGAGAGGATCAATGCTTAGTACAGCTATATTTGTTTATGCTGCAACATCACCAGTGAATGGATATTTTGGAGGAAGCCTTTATGCTAGACAAGGAGGTAAATTGTTTTCATTTTTCAGCATTTTCATTGCACTGTTAAATAGAGAAGTTACTATTTTCTGATTTGCACCAATAGAAGAGTCCTCATGGAGTTAGATGGAATCCATTAGATTCTTAATAAACAGAAAATATTTTGAGTATATTTAACTTTCATATTATCTACTCAGTCAGTACTGGCTATGCTTTCTGAAAAAGTAACTGAAGTCTTAGGTTAATTTAAAAGAGCTAAAGAGCTGTTAACAGTTGTGACTTCTGAGTTGTTTGTTATACTCTTGTATATAATTTTTGGCTCACGACATCCACAGAGTATAATAGCCTTTCCCTTTTGTGTAACATGTGTTAAACAGCTCATGTAATCTTCTCCAGATGACTCCTACTTGGTCCTCTTCTATATGTATGAGGGGGGTTATGTTAGGCTAAGACAAAAAGGACAAATATAGATTACTTACTAGACCATTAATTGCAGATGGGGAAATCATTTTATATCATCTTTTCAAGAAAGTTGTTCTACGTTCCAGTATATGCTCTGCTCTATACTGGAAATCAAAATGAGCATCAGTAGAGAGCAGAAGCCAAATAAAATTGACAGAAGATTTGAACAGGCTGTCTTCAAATGCTCTCCACTATGCCTCTGAGTTATGACCAGTTAGATTCTTGCAGTGCACTAGCTTCATCCATTCCTTATGCTGCAATAAAAGAATAATCAATATCTATTATCTTCTAGAGTGCTTTAAAAAAATTCTGGTAAGTTTGCAAAAGAAAATTTGTATCTTTTTAGCATGATATGCCTGTTAGTGTTATAAACCTAGCAATTTGTACAAAACCAGATCTAGTTACAAAAGGGTTGCTGTGCTGTAATGCATTGTGCTCTGTAGTTGAGCCAGATATGCTTTTTTTTAAAACAGATAAACATGTATCAAAATGTGAAATGCTGATTATGTTGGCTGATGTGAAAATACATATGATTATCTTGAAAAAACATGCTTTTTAAAATCATTTTTACTTACCGCATATTAATATCATGGTGTATAAATGTAGGCAGTATTTAAGAGCACAAAAAGTACAAGGACTACAGATAGGGGAAATTTTTAAGGTATTGCCCAAAAGGATTTCTTTGATCTCCTCAAGGAGCTCTAAACTTAGTAATAACTGCGAACAAGTGTTCTGTTCCCTTGATGCTTGGGGTTTAGAAATCAATTTCTTTCTATGTTTTCTGTTGTTGGAAATGTCAAGAGTCCAGTTTTCCTGTATGTTAAATGCTGTGACATTTTGCTTTTTACTAGGGATAGCCATTTCCTTAATGCATCCTGAATGTGTGTCTGGGTTGGCTTGGTCCAGCTTGGATCAAGCCAACCCCAAGCAGGTGCTTCCTGGAAGCAGCTGCAGTGCTGAGCTGTCCTGGGAGCAGTGCTGAGCCTCTCCTGTGCTCTCAGAGTGGGAGCACATTCTGCACAGGGCCAGCTCTGCTATCTCTGTGTCTTCTCACCTGCAGCTACATACACCCTCAGGTTTCACACTCCAGGTTCTTTGGCCAGCTTAGTCAGCATATGCAGTTCTTCAGCTGAAATGTTCTCATGCTGTATCCCTTTTCTTCTCTTATCACCTGGCCCATTAAATTAATTAATGTGCTGCATCTTGTGGGTTATCAGGAGTCAGATGAAACTTAGTTTGCTCTTAGCTCTTGTATGGATGTAATATACTTCTTTCACATTTTTGTGGGAGAAGTAGTCCCAGTGTAAATTCTGGAGTGCTTGCTGATAATTTAAAAACAAAAAATCTGCTGTATCTTACCAGTCCCGTTAAAATGTCCCTCTTACAGGAAGGAGATGGATAAAGCAGATGTTCATCGGAGCCTTCCTTATTCCAGCAATGGTGTGTGGAACTGCCTTCTTCATCAACTTCATTGCCATCTATTACCATGCTTCAAGAGCTATACCCTTTGCAACCATGGTGAGTTGTTTGATTGGAGAATTTAAACTCCACTGTACACACAGAAAAATTATATTTTTTAAATTGAAATACATTTGTGAGTCATAGTTTAGAGCTAGCTAATTAGAAATTTATCATGAGAGGGGGTTAAGGTGCTTCAAGTATAACTAATTTTAATCACAATAGCAACAGCTGCTGGATGCCAAAACCAGTCTTACCTCTGCTTAAAGTGACACTTCTGCTTTGTATTCAAGCTTAGTGTTTTAACAATATGGAAAGTTAGCAACTTGAATTTCCTTCTGGATGGCCAGTGCAAACTGATTATAATAGAAAATGAAATACAAAGGGATTCCATGTGAAAGATACTTCTAAGTCATTGCAATCAAGCAAAAAAAAAATCAGGCAACAATATGAGATAAGACATTCTGAGCAGATTTGTCTTTACAAAAATGACTCACTCTTTTCACTTCGTTAAGTGTTATTTACTGTCCAGTTATGGTCTTGTGTCTGTACATTTACCTTATCACTTGAAAAACTATGCTTGTTGTAGTACTTTTTCATTTAGTCATGATGACTTTCTCTGTTTCCTTTGTCAGGATTTTGTTTATGTTGGCCCTTTTCAAGCAACCTCAAATAATCCTGTGAATAAAATGTAGGAAATAATCACTTGCCACTTGGTCAGAATTTCTGTTTGAGCTTGTAAGGGTTAGTGTTATAAAGCAGAATTTTTTTTTAAATATGCACCATAAAATTACTTTTTCTAATTTTGTGCAGTAGCACTGTTAACTTAATATCTTAATATAGGAAGTCGTGTTTTCTTTTCAGTAATATCTGTAGCAAATCTTGGAATTTAGCATTTTTTATAGATTTCTTCTTTGAATGTCAGTTTTTGTGATATATTAGGTTGTTCAAATGCTTCAGAGACATTCAAGTAGCCTTGGATTTCTTAGTTTAAATCTACCACAAAGTGAAGCTTAGTATCAGAAGTTTCTGTCTTACACATTGTATTATTTGAGTTTGTGATGGGAGTTCAGTATTTGACTGAAAATACTTCTAAAGAATACATTGTTAGTGAATTAATGTGATAGAGATTTTAAATGGTAACAAGAAGAGAGACAATTCTTCAGGGAAAGACTTTCAATAATTTTTTATTGATGGAGGAATCATTCTTGGTACATTGCTCGTTCTAGTCCCCTCCTTATTAACAGTATTTTCAAAGCATGCCTAAATACCAGCTTTTTACTTTTTATAAAACCACTAAATGTAATATAAAGCTAAACATGTTTATAAACTCTTCACTTATTTTTTCTCGTTTTCTTCTTTGAGAAATTAGATTAAAATTCTGTCTTTAAGTGTGTTTGTGTTAGTTGGTCAATGTGTCCCAAAGCAATATTGTGTCGTCGTTTTCTTTCCTATGCTAGCAGCCATATACAATACTGTCATAAAAGTTTACAGCATTGATCTTTGATATGTGCAAAGAGACTCTGTTTTACTGCTAAGCAAGCAGTTATGGTATCCCATTTCTTACTTGTGTTCTCATTTGGAGGCCGGGAATGCTAAGGGAAGACGATTCCATGTGTGCTGAATTTTGTCTTGTGAATTTGTTCAACTGATTTGTATTTTAAGACCATGGGCACGTGCATGGAAAAGCAAACTGATATATAAATCTTCAGGGTTCAATTCATCAGGATGTTAGGACTCTCTGTACACAGTGATTTTAATGTTTGCAAGGTTTTATGAAAGCGTTTGAATCATTGTGACTGTGGCAATAAAACTTAAGTGGAGTTAGCAGGCAAGCAGGTTATGAATCGGAAACTTCATCAGGATGGGCAACGCTCTAATAACTTCAAATCAACAAGCTGGTTTGTAGAAGGAAATGGAAATTGTTTGCAATTACCATGTTATGCTTCAGGTTGAAGTCCCTAGGAAGCCCTCTGGCTTTATGGATGAGATCCCTTTGTGTCTTTCCACCTCTGTTTTCAATGCAAAGAAGCTTCCAGAATTGTCTAATGGAAATTTGCTGCTTTCTTGGGGAAATAAAACCTCTGCCACCTAAATGTACTAGAACACAGAAATAACTTCCTTTGCCCTGACATATCTTGAAACCACCCTCCTTGATTTAAATTGCTGGCAAGTATTGCCCCTTCATCTTGACTACTGTAAATCTGGAAAAAGCAGAAACGGAGTTACTGAGAAAAGTTCCTTATCTAAAAGGTTGCTAAGAGACTATTCTTAAATGTCATCCTGTATTTTGCCAGTTTTGCATTGCCACTTCCCAGTGAGGTATCTAACTAGTCTCTGTGACTTAATTCTTCCCTCCAGAGGGATTTTCCAATGGAATTTAGGCAAGGGCAGCTGATAGAATCAAATCCAGGACATCCAAACTGACACTCAGTTGCTGTATCTTTCACCTACCTGGTATCTGTTTTTCTATACTTTGTCTTGAAGTCCTCAAATTCATTGGGCTCTTCAGGACCTTCATGCATCTCGTTGTAGTCTGTTTTGAACTTCAAAACTTCATTCACCTTATATATATGTATAACTCATTCCTAGTGTCTGAGATCTTGAAGATGTGGCAGGGCCTGGGAAAATGCAAAGCTTGTTTCTGAAATCAGTCTTCACTATTGGGACTCTGCCCTTAGCCCTTTTAGATATACTTGCAAGCTGTGTTACCTATGGAATGACAAACCTTCTGCAGTGAAATAAGCCATGAGCATGAACAAAGGCTTAATCTCTTCCTTGGGGTAGCTTTCAGCTGTTCTTCCCTTCAGAATGATATTAAGAATGTGACAGGTTTTATTCAAATACAAGACCTTTTTGGAACTTAATGCATTAAAGCTTTCCAGAGCATATGAAGGAGATACACAATCTGCTTTTTTCACTCATCCCTTCACCTTTATAGGAATGCAGTGGGTACTGTTCAGTTATTCATGCCTTTGGAGTCCAAATTTGATTTTTGGTGTATTTTGTTTATTATATCCTCTTACTGGTGAACATTGAGTTCTGAAGTTGTTATACATCTTGACTTACTTTCTGTTGATGTTTATCAGTCTTTCTGGTGTATTTAACAATCATCTTTATATTTGTGTGTGTGTGAATGATATGTAAAAAGTGGAGCATGGAAGATTTAAGAAGACTTTTAAATAATGGCATGTGAAGTGACTTCTCCATAATATGTTTGAGGAGTATGGTACAGTTCTGTGCAGAAATACTGACTAATGCAGAATTTCTACAGAGTACAGCATGATTGAATTTGAAGGGACCATTTTAATTCTGGCATTTAATAAGTTGTGACTGCTTATGTTGTTATGTGAGTGATGCATAATTTAAAGATTTCCATTAAGGCTACTATGACTAATGTAATATTCTGACTGCAAAATCTATGCAGCTCCTATTAACTGTTTTACAATTTATCATTTTTGTTTTGTTAGAACAGTAGGTTCCTTGGTGGCTAAGGTTTCCAGTGTGCATTTTTAATGATTTAGTTAAATAAGGTTAAGGACACTATTTCTCTTGGGATTGAGACCCTATTGTTTGCATCTTTTTACCTTGTTTTGAAAAGAAAAAAGTGTTTCCTTCAACAGATAGCTTAATCCAAGCTGCAGCTTTCCCTGACAACTTTGAGTTGATATGAGTATTGACTGCCACTAAAAAAAGAGGACCTGATAGTGCCAACAATTTTCATGCCTTGAGTCAGATAAAGAAATATACCTGGCTAAAAAAAGGGAAAAAAATCCTGTTACATTAATTCAGCAGGGTGCTTCCTCAAATTGCTTGAAAGTGACTGTGCAACCCTTGGTCAAACCCCTTCATTTTGCTAAAAATAGACACCTCTTAATTCTTCTGCCTACATTTTCAGCAGTTCAATTTATTACCCAAGCAACAGTCTAGATTAACAACTTTGTTGTAATAAAACTAGTAACACTTTATTTCTTTATTTTGAAGCCTTCTGTTCTGTTCTTTTTCTTGTAATGTTTGGACAATGTGCAGAAAACTGTTGTGTTATACAAATTTAGTAACCTCTATATGGGAGGGAGTATCATGACTGAGAGTGCATTTTGGTAGCTGACAGGGAAGATCAAGCTGCTGCTTTGACAGTTAATTTTTATTGCTTTTCTTCCCTGTGCATTAAGCAGACGTGGCACCATAGCCTGCCAGTAGCTGTTTAATATTAGATATGCTCATAAAAATTTTAATTATCACCCTTGAAAGAAGTTTAATCTACAGTTGTCAGGAAATATGAAACATGTGGCACTAGGAAATAAATTATATCCCTCTTCACAATGTTTCCTTTCAAATATGGAAAACTGAATTCTGCACATTCAGTCAAGGGCAGTAGAATATTCTTTCCCCATCAAAACAAAACAAAAAAGGAGTTAGAAGGAATGCAGGCTTGGTGAGTTTGACAGTCTCTTCTGTGGCAACTAAAACCTGCAAACTATGTCAGCTGCTAGTGTATAAGATATTTTGTACAACAAAATTGCAACAGTCAAAATTAAAGAAGTATTTTTTAATGTACTGGCTTGGTACAAAACTCCCATAATTTGTTTTGGGTAACATGGATTTTAAAGAACCTCTGCTTGTTTGCTTGATGAAAAAACAGGTTTGAAGATCTAATGTATTTGCCTCTTTGCATAATTTGTGTTTTATGAAGTAGTAGTTAAAACGGTTCTTTGAATTTCTCATGGCTAATGTTACAGTAATAACTCTTAAATGCTCATAAAGATGTAACTTTCTTATCTCTGCCTGTCACACAACTACTGTTACTGGGATTGGATTTTTTATTATGTTGTCAGTGACTTTGGCAGGAGGGAAAAGCAGGTATGTGTGTTGGTCTTGTCTTCATTTCTCCTTTCCATTTGTGACGGTGAAGTGGAGGTCATTAAGTGCCTGAACTGCTTTTCCCATTGTATTCTTGCTCTTGTAAACCTTTTAGGCAGAAAACCTTGTAACTTCACCTTTAAGACACTTGTTACCCCAGTACCCTGTGTTTGCTTCAGTTAGGATTTAGACTCTATAGGTTTGGATATTGCCCAGCCTGCAAACATTGTCCTTGCCATCTGCGGCTATGGGCACTACCTGTTTAGTTTGAGAGGAGGGGCACTGGTTTTACCTCAGACCTGTAATTAAGAGGAACATGCCTGAAAAACACCAGCTATCTCCAGTCATCTCTCTCATCCAGAGAAGGCTTATTATTGCCAAGAGTGAAGAAAGTTGTTTTATCAGTCATCAGTGTGAGCAGGGAGACTACCTGTGAGTCAATGAGTGAAAAACAAGAAAGATGATTTTGCTGAGTTCAACATGGTGTGTACAACAGGTACTGGTTTTGTTGGTCATCTTACTAAGACCAGTAGGTTGCTGTCTCTAGGATGATCTTATCTCAGTAGAAAGAACATGCACATCTTCTTCATTTTGGACAGCTTATCAGAGCCAGATGGGAGACGGAGGCATTCCTGAGCCTGTGCTATGGTTCATCCTTGTTTGCTCAATTGTGTCTCCTTTGCACTCCAGACTTGGCTCAGATAATTTTTAGACTCCTGAAATGGCTCCAGGATGAAAGGAAAAAAATGTACTTCACTTTCAGGTGTCCTCACAACACGGCATAGCATTAAGACAGGTGGCATTTCACTGTTTAACAAAATGTTGACTTTATCTAATGCTGCTACTAGGTATCACTGAAGATGCTGGCTGTTCTGTTTGAAATCAGTTAATTTTTCAGCCGAAAGGGTAACAGAATATAAGGTGTTACACCATTATCAGTCATACTTCAACTGATCTGATAATGAAACCACAGATTTTCTGATAGATGCCAATTATAGGTGTACTGGGGATAGCTTGACTGTACTTACTGAAGTCATTATTCAAGGAATCCTGATCTGTCTCAGCTTGTTTTATGCAGATGAGCATTTTAGAATTCAAAGCTACTGCTGAGTCAGTTTCCTGGATAACACAACAGCCAAGCCCTGGTGGATCAAGTTGAGCCCTTTCCTTTCCTACCTGATTTGAAGCCATTCAGCTGTGCAGAGGGTGTCACTAGAATGAAATGCTACTGACAGCCTTGTTTCATCCAGGAGTTTGCCAGCTAATCAGTAATTAGGCCTGGATGTTCCTTGTCCAAGGTTATAATCTTTCTGTGTGGATTCTGTAAAATAGACACATTTTGCAAGATGAACAAATACAAGATGCTGAGTGTTGTTCCAGGTGAGCTTAGAGCCCAAGGCAGTTCCTGGGCATTTTCTTTATGCAGTAAAGCAATGGATTCTCTTTCTACCACTGTCTCCAGTCAGGCAAAATTTTTAAGATCAAGAAATTAAGCTACAGTCATCTTAAAACCTGCACTATAAAAGACAGCTGTGGGTGCATGAGCAGTACAGATGCCCCTTCACACTGCCTGGATCTGAGCTTTCTGCCTCAGCCAGGTGTGAAACCTACCTTCCAGAACACCACCACAGAGCAGGATGGACCACCCGACACATCCGGAGGGCCTTGCTGCAGGAAGCAGAGCACACTCTTCTTGAAAATGGAAGTAGTTTCAATATGTTCAGCTCAGAAATTTTTTGGATACTATCCAAACCTTAATTCTTGAAAATCTCTTCTGTCCACTGCACCTCAAACAAGCTGGGGCTTTTTGGTGAGGATTTTAATAAATGTAGCACTCAAGATGATGTTCTTTGATGTTTCTGATACTTTTTGACATTTTTCTCTGAAAATTCTCCTCTGCTCCTTCATTTAGACTGAGCAGTTTTCAAGGGCAGAACCTGTATCCATTGAATGAGTTATATGTTCCTCCTGAAATTTTTTCTTAGGAAACCTCAGTATCCTACTTAAAACATTATGCTTGCTTACCTGTGTTTTTTGAATAATGGAAGAAGATAAATGGTAGATACTAAATTAATTGTGTAAAAACTGTTTTATTGTTATTATATTATTTATACTTCAAGTATAAGTACAATGTAGCATATCCTTATTTACCAGTAACACTTCATATTTTAGTGGCTCATGAAGTAATTCTTTAATAACCTCTTCTCAAAGATATACAGAGCAGGAAAGTGCTTCTGCTTGTTGACCCACCAGTTTGGTGTACCCCTCCTGTGAAGCATGAAGGCTTGCTCCATCCAACCCCAGGCAATGTTTTCCTTTCACATCTGTCCTAAGCTAGCCAGTAATAGAAGAATAACCCACTGAGTTCAGTCAAATGCTGCCTTAAATTTGTGTGATTCACCTATTGCTGAATTTGTTTTGAACTAATGTCGTTCTTTCTTTTCAGCTGCTTGCTGTAGATTTCTTAGATACAACATACATGAGTAGCTTTTATTTATCCTCAGAGTAACTGCTTCTTAAGCAAGTCAATGTGTGCTCTTAAATGTGTTCTGCTCTCTGTTGTTTAGCATTAATCTGCTGCCATGGACTTTGCATTCTGCTGGAGTGAAGACAAATGTAGCTCCTTTGCTCAGGAGGCACCAGGGTGTACACAGAGCCTCAGGCAACAAAGCCATTAAAAGGCAATATTTTCATATGTTTGCATAGAAAAGGTCACAGGGTCAGTATTCAGTACTGTGGTGATTGCATTATGGGCAACTGTTCTGTCTTTAATTATCGATATCAAAAAGTTACCAAACTGTCTAATGCTATTTCTTTTTGTGCTAAAGGGTTATGAGTAGAGAACGTCTTGCTTAACACTTGAAATTTTCCTGGTTTTGGGAGATAAATTATGTTGCCTTTAAGGAATAGAAAAAATGGAGCTACATAAGTATAGTGGCATAAAAAGATTCATGGTAGATTTTTAGAGAGGCTGTTCCATTGGAAAGAGCTGGAGCATTGGATTGACCTTTTCTGTATTGTACATAAACTTGATTTCTATATGTAAATAGGGTTGTTGTGCTTCTAAATTATGTATCTATGCATACCAGTGGTCACTGGTTTCTTTGTCAGTCGATGTTCTTAATTGCCTGTTTGATGCTTAGTGGAAAACATTGAACCCAAAATTGAATCAAAATTGGTAGCATTCTTACATGGTTTTGTGATTGTTGGGTTGGTTGGTTGGTTGGTTGGCTTTTTTTTTTTTTTTTAATTGGATTAAAAATTTTGCACCCAACAGTTGTAATTTTGTGTGCAACTACCTAACTGCTAGACGTTAATTCCCAGAGATAGCACTCTCTGCAAAACTGTAAAAAACACTGACAACGCTTTCTGTTATGAAGTACCATGAAGATTTCCTTTTATTTCCTGTGCAATGTATTGAGTATAATGATTAGGTGGAAACAGTTAAGCAGTCTGTAATGGTTCTGTTCTCTCAACTGATGGATGAAAATATACTTAATAATGTTTATTAGAAAGTTTCTCAGGGAAAAAATACTTCTATTTGATAAAATATATGGTGACTAATGCTTCATAAGTAGGAGTATGATTCTACAGCAGTAACTACTAAGGATTAATAATGGTTGATTATCTTCTACTGTTGTCTTAGACCTGTTTTTTTAATTGCAACTGTAAATTTTTGCTTGCAGGTGGCAGTATGCTGTATTTGTTTCTTTGTCATTCTTCCACTGAACCTCGTTGGGACTATTCTTGGCCGAAATCTGTCAGGACAGCCTAATTTTCCATGTCGTGTCAATGCAGTGCCTCGTCCTATACCAGAGAAGAAATGGTAAAGACAAGCATAATGTTAACAAGAAATATTCACTTCAATACATTTAAAATGGCTTTTCTGGTGTTCAGCTTTCATGGAATAACTCCTTTTAATTTAAATTGAGTTGTGCCTAGAAGAACCACTCAACTGACATTTTCTTAATATGATTTTTCTTTTGAATTAAAACACCATGGTTAATAGTTGTAGCAGATTTTACACTCCTGGATGACTGATTCACATTTTGCCTGAAATGCTCTTTAGTCCCTGTGTAAAGGGGGTGGTACCAACTCAGTTCTTGTATAGATATATTGACACTAAAACCTTTCCACTTCAGTTAATGCCTCTTACAGGTTTAGGATTGAGTGTGCCTTGGAGGCAGAACTGTTCTGATTAATGGTCTCCTAACACAAGCTGAGACATATTTGCAGGGTTATGGTGGGGAGAAGCTTGCAATGCTGTTCCCAATTCTGTACTTTTGTTGATGGCACAGAGCCTAAAATATTACAGGTATATGGTTTGAACTGTGAAGAAGGCTTTATAATTTTTGATGTGAATGCAAAGTGGTGCCTAGTCTCAAAAAGTATACTTAGGTTTTTGGAAAATTATGAATGCAATCACTTTTTCCGATTAATTCTGAGGTGAAAGCAGCAAGCTACGGAAATTAAAATATCCTCAGAGGATTTTTTTAATAGACTTTTCTTGCTTTTCCTGTTCAGAGGAATGGAACAGACGAAGTGAAAGGGGCACTGAAACATGTAAGCCTGTAATGTCCAAGAAGTGCAGCACACCTAGTCTCTTGTTAGTGGTGGGTTGTGCAGCTCAGATGTTAAAATTTAATTTATATTGTGACCAGTATCTTGGAAATCGGATGGATTTTTCTGGGTCAGCATGAGAGTTAAAAATACTTCTCTTGACGATGATGAAGTAACACAGCTTAGACAAGTCTCCCTATGAATAATAAAAGAAGCTGCAAATGAAATCACTGGTTAGTAGCTGGATTCAGCATCATTGCAAGTACTACAGAGAGGTCACCTTTTAGTGACAGTGTCTTCTACAGGTAGCTGGGTATTCATTTTTAACTGTATGTTCATGACTCAGTATAGCATTAAAAATGAACACTGGTTCTTATTTATATAACCATTATTTTGCTGTATCTGTAGCCATCAACAGCACTGTGTTTTTACTGCCTTCATGCAGGGCTAGTGGATGTCATGGATCTTGATTGCTTAGGCCCTTTTTGTCAAGAAAGATTCTTTCTGTGGCCTTAAGGCTGGTTAGAAGGTTAACCTTATGCCTGTAGGTAATGGGTCGAGCCTCATGTTTTATTTCAGCTTTCCCCAAGAGTAACTTCTTGTTTTATCCATACATGTGACATTTTTGAGGGAATCTTTCTAATCTGCTGGTATGAGACAGAAGTGTTCTTGTTAGCATGCCTTTTAAACAATCTTCTGTGCTGTATTAATAATCTGGTCTTAATATGTTTATAAATGAAAAATTTCAGTTGTCCCTAAGCTAATCCTAATATCTTTCAGGTTCATGGAACCAGCTGTTATTGTTTGCCTAGGTGGAATCCTCCCTTTTGGATCAATTTTTATTGAAATGTGAGTACATCAGCTGTTTCCCAGTTTGATTAAAAATTACAGTTTAAGTTAAATTACAATATCATCTGCATATTTTGTTTACTCTCTTCAGGTATTTCATTTTTACTTCATTCTGGGCTTACAAGATCTACTATGTTTATGGCTTTATGATGCTGGTTCTGGTTATCCTCTGCATTGTGACAGTTTGTGTGACCATCGTTTGTACGTATTTCCTGCTAAACGCAGAGGATTACAGGTGGTAAGTGTTGCATTATTTTCATTGTTAACCAGATTGTGAGACTTCTGTAGAAAAGTAGTGTTTCTTCAGTCTAGATGGGTCTTTTCCAAGTGCATTGTGCATCTTCTTGGGAAGCCTTTTGGCTAATTGTATGATGGACATGTGTGTTTACTTTTAGGCAATGGACAAGCTTTCTTTCTGCGGCATCAACTGCGATTTATGTTTACATGTATTCCTTTTACTACTACTTTTTCAAGACAAAGTAAGTGGTAGTTTTCTTGCTTGAATATCGGATTACTGTATTGCCAAATCAGTTTTATTGATTAAAAACAAGGGAAATGCTTAGCATAAATTTCTATCTTTCTTTTTCAGGATGTATGGCTTGTTTCAAACATCATTTTACTTTGGTTATATGGCAGTATTTAGCACAGCTCTGGGAATAATGTGTGGTAAGTTCCAGATAATTTGAAGGTTTTCTAACAGATTTTTTCGGACTCATATTTCTGACTTCAGTTTGTGGTTTTGGTGGTGGAATGTGTATGTCTGCAAGATCTGCTCAAAAATTCCTTAAGAAGAATCTGAAGAGTTTTCTGCTTATACTTGGTTCCTACCTTATATAGGACATTCCTGTGGATTTTGTCTTCTGATAGGAAGATAATTTATATACTGTGCAGGGAATTTCACTCTCTGTGCAAGCTTGAAAGACTCAGTATTTGGCAAGAAATCCTGCAAAATAAATTCCAGAGGAAGCTGAGACCATGCTAGCATTTTGCTTTGGATTTTTTACTGTCACTCAAGACAAGGAGCTAGGTGCACCCATTGTGGTATCAATGACAGCACAATAGTGATGACAGTATCATGTGTCTCTTGTGGCATGTATATATGAGGGTGAGCAGAACAGAGGACTGAGAGCTTGAGGATAACATTTGAGAAAAAGGTATTGGCAATATTCACAGGTGGGGAGAATGCAGGGTGCTCCTGTGTGCAGCTGGATTTCATTGCTTTTTAAAATACTATTTTGACAGATGTTTAGACAAAAACATAGTTCATGGCATCTGTTAAAGCCAAAAACTTGTTCACATGTTAACTTTATTTTTATAATTTCCTTTATGACCTTCACAAAGTGCTTCTTGATTCTTTTGCACTTTTCTGTAATGTTGGTTTATTGGTGAGTGATCTTAATTTAATACTTCTTAGCAGTGAATGAATAGTCCTATAGCTAATGGGAAGATTTCTTAGAGTTATATTTGAGACACGAGATGTCATACAGGAACTTACTTCTGTAAAGTATATATTTCTTGATATCTCAAGAGGATGGGTAATATCACAATGCTTTATAAAAAGGGAAGGGAATTAATCATTTAACAGCTGAGTACCTGTTCCCCTTTTCTCTCAGACAATGTAATTTTGCTTCATCAGGTTCTTGGCACATTACAAGACTTCCCTGCTGTTTTGGTAGTCTTGCAGCCTTTTTTTTTCTTTAATAGGCTTATACTTTTCAGCTCTAATGTTTTCTTTCAAAAGTGCTCAGGCCAGTATTGATTAAAATGTCTGTGATGCAGAAGCCAAGCTTGTCCACCAGTTTCTGTAATTAAAATGTGTTTTAAAACACAAAAAAGGAAGATTGTCAGATGATTTCTTCTCATGGTAGGACAGTATTTGATGGAACGTTAGCGTAAAATCCAAATTTTTCAAAACCAGAAAATACTTCAGCACACTAAACTTTATTTCCACAGCTCTATTGAGATTTCTTTTTGTCTTTTTAAATGTGTTGGAAGAGAAGCCGTGAGATTCCTTTTTACTGAGAAGTGCCATTTTCAGCATGTGGAGTGGAGGAAAAAAATCCCCTGTCAAAAAGCATTTGTGTAGGGAACTTGCAGCCATTGAGGTCTAACAAAAACATTTGTGTTAAAGAATTGTGCAGTGTGTGTGCTACTGACTGTAGGTCTGTGAAAAGTGTGTGGAGCTGTTCTTTGGAGGTTCACATGGGTGGGCGTGTTGGGTATCACAGTTGGATGTGAGATGTACTAGTTAGGGCCCAGAGCAGCCACAAGGAAACTCTGTAGGAATAGATGATCCAGCTCTGGGTTTAATGCCCTTGACAATACCTAGTGAACTCAATTCCACATGTAGTGGGATGCTTTGATCCACAAAGTTTGCTGCTCTCTGCAGAGCATCTCAGTTCTGGGACCGGACAGTAGGGAGCCCGTGAGAATTTCCAAACCTTTTGAGCTCCTCGTGTTTCCCTCTTAGTGGCAGAAAAGGTTAAGACTCATTTCCCAGCTTATTGGAAGGCTTAGAGGCTACATAACATAGAAAGGCCTCTTGCAATACCACACTTCAGCATTTAAGTATACTTAAAGAGCTTTTAAAAAAATTTGGTGCTTACAAAGTCACAGCTGTAGTAATTGGTAATTGGTTTGAAGTAATAGATAGGAATTCATCTCTTTTTGCTTTGTGGTTGTTCTTCCTCAGTATTTGGATTTTTCCCTTTATTTAAAAGCTTATTGTTCTGCTGAAATACACTTGCAGTCTATTTCTGCTGAACCTAAATAGGCCATAAGCAGGTTATAAATATCATCTGGTAAGGTATTTAATGAATAAATAAAATATTTCCCTTTACTATGTTTTTTTTTTTAATTCAGATGAGCCAGCTGCCTTGCATTTGAATCAGGAGGATGTTCTTTAGTCCTCATTGCCCAGGGTTTCTGCCTCCCTGCCCCATGTTTTATTCAGTGCCTGTGAAGTAGCCTTGAGGCTTAACCCTTGCCTTGGGTATTGGCTGTTAGTGGCCTTCATGGCTAAGGCACCTCTCTGATTCAGAATAGGTTATGATTTGTTTATGGGGATAAGAGCTTGTGGTCTCATGTGACTGCTACTCTCTACTCCTCCCCCTGACTTCCACCTCATGCATTCTCTAGATCCTAAGTGAAACACAGTTAATGCTTTGTTCTCTCAAATCTCTGTGATACCTGGCATCACATCACTAGTGGAACTCTTAAATAACAAGTTCTGGATGTATCTCAGTTTGGCAATGGAAATGGGCATTGGATCTGTTGGCAGCATTTGCTTTAACAGGAAAAGCTTGATGAGTCTTAAAGCAGGAGTCCAGTGCCATTATTTTGTTCATTTACTTCATAAGATGGAAGATTAATTTCTTGACAAGCTGCAGAAAAATCTGCATGTGCTTCTTATGACTCCAAGCTCTCATCACCTCTTCACAGCCCACGCTTGGGTCTGTCCCAGTGCTGCACTGGTCTCTCCTTGAACATTCAGGCCTTCCTTCTGCTGCATCCTCAGCTTCCTTGCAAGCAGCAACCTGATCTTGTGTGTGCTGTACTTGTTTTAATGGAACTCTACTTGGCCCAAGTTAGTAATGCAAATCCCTTGTTTGCTGGCCAGTGGAATGGTTGCCATTATATTTATACAACTTGGAATGCTGTGCTGTACAGAAGCTGAATCCACAAGCTCCTTACTGCTCCAAAAACGTTGGAATGATTTATTATTATTTATTTAGTTTTGCCTTGTGCAGATTTCTTGATTGGGTATAAATATTGGGCTTTTGAGGGTCTAAAAATCAAAACTTTGTGAGAGCTTAATGGCCGACTTCATAAATTATCCCATCAGTCTCCAGGATTTAAAGAATTCTTCCAGATCTGAATAATTCCATAGTCAGCAAAGCCAGCTGCAGGTCTGTACAGACTTAATATGTAAAGGCAAAACAACCACTTTATATTTTTACTGGAAAGTTTGGCTTCAAAATTTTAGCATGGGTTAGACTTCTATATTTAACATGTCTTCTGCAGTTCTGGTGCATCCTAGTTCACTGCAATGCTTTGTTCTGAGCTTTTCTTCGTTTCTTCAAGGAAGGAAAAATATCTTTTCTCTTAAGAGTGTTCTTTACCAAGCATACAAGCATTTAATGTTAGGAGTTCTCTGTAGTGATTTACAGACCCTGACTTCTCTATCCATTCCTTAAAATATGGCTGGGTTGGCAGTCAGACAGCAGTTGTCTCTAATTCTTGCCTGATTTTCAACTTCACTTCAAACATGATGATTAGCCAAATTGACTTACTCTCATTTTGCTTGGAAGAGATGAAGACATTCCCTGCTGATGTTGTAAGGCCACAGTATTTACTGAGCCTGACAAGCCTGAGTTTCTTGGTTTGACCAGGAAGGTTGCTGAATCTCTTTCTAAGAAGAGGCCTTAGTCCGGTGCATTTCTTTAATTTTTCTGGATGTCCTTAATACTGCAGTATTTTGGGTTTAGCATAAACTGTTGCCCCTATCAAAAACTCAGTGACCTGTTCTTTTATTACTGCTGTGACAATGCATACTTTGCTCATGACTCTTACTAATTTGAAAACCACAGGTTGCAATTTCTTTAACTACTAACTGCTACTTGTTAATGTCTTTGTACAGACCTCCTTGGAGTGTAAGACTCCTGGGGGATGGGGATCTATTATTATTTGTGCTTTGAGGGAGGGAAGAAGCCATCTGCCAATAAAACACTCATCCAGAAGGCATGTAACTTATAATAAAAACCTGCCCTCCCATCCACCTTCCCTGCGGAGTGGGTGATTGTATGTTTTTTACCCTCTGCTCAGAAAAAATGGACTTGGTTATTGGCAGCAATAGGGGGGCTGCTATATTTATCAAGGCCAAGTGAGCATGGCCTCTTGGTAAGATGGCTTAATGGATTTAGATTGTTAGACAGGGGAAGTTCCTGTCAGCCATTCGGAGGGAACATGGATAATTAGAGTTTGAGATCAATATTGCAGGTAGAGAAGTTTCTGTGTGCAGAGTATGTGCTTTATGTGACTGTCTCTGTTTAAGTGTGTGTGGTTTGTACCGCTGGCTTGTTTTGGTGATCAGCTCTCTAACATATTTTATGTTTTTCGTTTCTTTTGCAGGAGCTATTGGTTACATGGGAACAAGTGCCTTTGTTCGTAAAATCTACACTAATGTGAAAATTGACTAAGGAAATAAGAAAATTGAACTATGGATCAGCTCCTGTTTTCCTGGGGATGAATTTGCACAGCAAAAAGCGCGAGAAGAGATTTGGGTTTTAACACTGGGCACTATATGGGTCTCCATTTTGTGGATGGCTTAAAGTAACATCTATTTCATTGATCCTAGGTTCTTACTGACTGCTTTCTCCAACTGTTCACAGCAAATGCTTGGATTATATGCAGTAGGCATTACTACAGTATGTGGCTAATCTTTTCCCCCCAAAAAACCAACATCAAAAAACAAAAAACCTAGCTCATTAAAGATGAATAGACTAGCTCTCTTCAGTGAAGAGGACAAACAGTTTGTTTAAAGCATTTGTTCCATTCAATAAAAAGAGGGAAACTTGGCTGCTAAAACTACTTGATTAGTAGTCTTCCTGGTACTCAACATTTCTAAATTATGTAAAAATGCTGTTCCAGAAAGATTACTCTTCTGATTTTTACTGCCATTGCCAGGATAGGAGGTATGTTTTGTATTTTCAACTCCAGGTGCTTTTTGGTTTATTTGCAATATCAACTACCCTACACTCATTTGTTTAAGAAATAATTTAAACATATATAAAACTCCCATATGCATGTAATATATCAGCTATTGCTCTAGTTGGACCAACTTCCCTTTATTTATCTTTAAAGTAATATCCAGCTACATCTTAAATCCATCCAAAGAAAATACAGTCTGAAGACGGGATGTGTTCTCTGCAATGCAATTTACTGTACAGTTAGAAAGCAAAATGTTAAATGAAGAGGATTGTTTGTTTTTTAATAAACACTCTGAGGTCTAGATTAAAACAAAACCAACATTTTAACTGAATGTCTAAAGTGATTCTCCTTTTTTCCAAGTTAGTCTTGCATATTTTTTTGGGGGTTTGGGTTGAATGAAGATTTTCCTTTAGACATCATACCAGGGGTAATAAGTGTATATAACATTAAATAATGTAACTTAGATGTAGATCCCAAATGTATTTGGATGTACAGATTTACTACAGAGTACTTTTTCTGATGATTCGGTGTAAAAATGTGTGAATTCGGGTGGCTTTTTACATCTTGCCTGCCATTGCATGAAAAGTTGGGGTTTCTTCACAATGTGTGTATGTCATGCTTTTCTGTTCTATTTCTCAAGCTCTTACAGGAATTAAATTTGTAATTTAGAACATTTTAATTTTTGTTAATCCTATCTGAACACTTGTGTAACATCAAAAGCACAGTTGCTTTAGAGTGTTCAGAAAACTAAAATAAACTTTTCAGACAAAAATGTTTTGATTGTGGAAATAGATGAGTTTGCAGTTGAGAATGTTTGAAAAGGCAATACTGCTGAGCACCAGTTTCTGTATACAATATTAGTGTGGTTTTCATCTATCAACCCCCCCTGCTTTGAATTCAGAATTTGCTTACAACTGTATTGTACAATACAACTCCAAAGTGAATGACCAACCCAAAAAGATTCTTCTTGGCTGTGGCGAAGTGTTTTGTGATCCAGCCAGTGTACTGGGAAAAGTGGGGGTAAGTGTGGACTGAAATAAATGGGCAAATAAAGGTTAAGTCTTTCTAAGATGACTGTTAATTATGCACTGTATTTAGTTAGAAATATCCTGAATGTGTTTGTGACAGATTTGAGAGCCACTGGGCTTGATTTTTTCATGGTTGTTTTTTTTTAGGCATCTGCCATATAGGAATGTTTTCATCAGTGTGGCTGTCTAAAATAGAGCACCTGCCATGTTAAAGGAAACTTCCTGAATTTAAAAAATGAGCCAAATATTTGTATTGATTAGCACTGTACTGTTTCTATATAAAAAGTACGGATAATGCAGTAGCCACAATGAGAAACATCCGTATTTAGCTTGGATAAACTGTGCAGGTAGGTAATAGTGGGAAGCAGTGCATCCTTACTGCATATGGCTTCTGAAAAATATTTGAGCTTTCAGCTCTGATTTCCCTGGCCAATTTTAACCAATCTGACAGAAAATAATTAAGTTTTGCTTCAAGTGAATCATTAGTGTCTATAGGTGAACACTCTCCTTCTAAACAGAATAATTTGTTTTGTTTTGTTTTGAAGTACAGGCCAGTTTTAAGATGAACTTATATATAAACTGGGTCAACAGTTAGTTTGTCTTTGTTCCAAAACACGGAGACTTAAAGCGTATGTTGGATTTTGTACTAGTACTTGTACTGCGTGCTAGTGCATGCAGCTGTGGGAAGCCCTCTTTTCCTTCTAAATCTGAAGTGAGAAGGCATTGTCTCCACATAATAAATACATTAAGTACTCTGCCAAGATGAAAGTTTTTTTAAAGGGAATGTTATGATAATGGGTCTGGTTCTCTGTTTAGAGCCCTGCTATGTGATTAGTCTATCAGAAACTTCACTAAACCATTTGTGAATTTCATTTAATCACTTTTTAATGCCACAGGATGGTGGGTTGCCTACTTGCTTTTTCTGTCCTCTGGCATTAGTGGCTTTTGCATATCCAGAGAGGATTGTATATCTTCTAAAGTGACATTGGAAAGATACTTACTGCACAGGCATTGCTTTTGTTTCTGCAAGCAGGTTCCTCCAGAGAAGTACTGTGTTTAAATAATTGACATTTTTATACTGCCACCCTAGCACGTAAGTCGGGAGTTTGCTTTGTTTTCTCCCTTTTGGTTTCTGAAGGAGTGCAAAATGTGACCAGTTTTCAACAGCTTGTCTTTATGGTTGCTGTTTGGGGCAAGGCTGTTTGCTCCCCTTCCCCCTCCTTGCCCTCCTTCCCAAAAATGTGGGTATAGCTTGAACCATCTTGCTTAATAGAAATTGGAAGCTCTCTGCTTAGATGATGTAGTCCTTCCTCTTTTATGGAAGAAATAAAGATCTTACAGACAATACTCCTCTTACCATGGTTGTTTCTTAAGAGTTTCTGGTTCTTGAATTTAGGCTTTTTGATAACTCTTCAGTTGGCTGCTCAGTGCTTTTCTTCCCACTTCTTGGTACAGGGGCCAGGGATTTGGGTAAATAGTTGCATGAGCAATGGCCACTCTTGACCAAATGTTTTAGGTAAATACAATTGTAAATATTTTCAGTTGAGGCAGAATGCAACATAGAAAGTACCTCTTGTAATTTGTATATGAAAATATATGAATGCTGGATTGGAGGGAATGGAGACTGTAAATAATAATTACATTATGCTCTTTTTGATGTCTGAATATTTTGAAGCCGCATTGTATTAATTCCTCTCCAAAATTACATTCCAAAGTGTATAAAGGGCACAAAAATTGGTTTTTGTAGGATAGCCCTAAGTGTATTTCTTTAACAAGTTTCAGGTTAAAAAACAAACCCAGAATACTAACACTTTTTACACTTCTGGTACTAAAACAGTAAAGGTGATAGCATGTTCTTATCACTATCATTACTGCAGAGCTAACACAAGTTACGCTCTAACTTGAACATCACCAGTATCTAGCCAAATTTGCCCAAGGAAGATATATACACAGTTTCACTGAAGACAGCAAAATTCTGAAATTGTGAGTGCTTCAGGAATTTCTCCACTGGAATGTGTCCGGAAAGCATCAGCTCAGGCAAAGCTTGTCCTCTCCAGTCTGTGGACAAGTAAACTGAATAGTTGGAACTGGAGTTTAGGGCTCCTGTTTTCTTGAATGAATTCTTGACTCTGCAGCTTATGGTTCATTTCAAGTCTGTTGGAACGGTAGATTGACAAAGAATTCCAGTTTTGGATCCCTTGGATCTTTTCCAGGTTAATGCACTATGGCAGAGCAGCCCTGCAATAACTGTTAGCACTGCTACCATCTAAAGTCAGTGTCTCATTCCAGGGTTAGCCCTGAAGTCACAAAAACCCCTGCTGTTGTTGGACTTCTGTTGGAATAAAGCCACACTTGAAAGTGTTGGAGCAGTGTGTTTATGGCTTGCATTCTTCAGGAGCGTGATATCTCATTTTAAAAAAAAAAAAGTTTTGGTGCTATTTGTTTTCCAAAGCCTTTCAAGGGAACATTTTCATTCTGCTAAATGGCATCAGTGAGAAAATTCTCAAAACTTGCAGAGGAGATATCTACATGTGAGTTCTGCAAGTAGTGTGCTTTTATCCAGGAGTGCGTTTTCAGTTCAGGAAAGGCGTTCTTCCTTACTTTCAGTATTTTCATTCAGCGGTTCTGAAACTTTTCTTCCAATTTTGGGAGTTTGGCTTGTGCAGGGAAACTGTAAAGATGATGGGAGGACCCATGAATCTGGAAGCCTTTTTGTAGTTTTTGGAGAGAATCACTTTAAAGGGCAGGAATTCATTTGGGAAGAGGATAAGAAAACTGCTTTTTTATCTAGTGGACTCACCTGTTTGAAAGGCAGACCTTGAAACAGATACACTGTTAACAATATCAGTGCCCCCAGCCCTGTACCAGTTACAGCGTTTTTATTTTCATCAGTGCATTTGCCAACAGTGCAATGCTTTTGCAAAAAACCAAGGACTCATCTGCCGTGAACAAGGAGTGATATTGCCTGGTACCAGCATTTTTGGCTTATTGATGTATTCATTTTCTCACCAGCTCTTAATAATACAATACAGAACGATTTGTCAACTATCTCTGGAGGTCCTACCGTGCTGAGGATTGTTTTGTTATGAAAACCAAACCCATTTGAGCTTTCCTTACGTTCTAGATAGATCTCCTTCAGGACCATGGGCTTGGAGCATTCCAAAACATACCTTCACAAGCTTGTGCTTATCCTTCAGCTGGCATTGGATGACTACAGCATTCCAGAAAACACATGCATTTGTAGGATTGGAAGTTTATGTACAATTAACAAAATATCTAATTTTACAGAACTGTTATTTTAGGGTTCTCATAATACTGTGAGGTATGCTTACCCATATGATGCGATGGTTACCTAGACAGATTCCAGTTCACCAAAGCTTAGACCTAAGTCCTATAAACTGGAAATGCTGGATCTGGGTGAGAAAGGCCAGTCTCCTGCAGTTCTGTTTAGCAAGCTGCCCGACCTAGAAAAACGTGCCACAGTTAGACACCACACAGTGAATATCTTTTTCCTGAAGTTACAAGCTTTTATTTGATTTCTGAAATGTTTTGAGAGCTGTAGTAACTTTTTCTGAGCATCTTCCAAACAGGGATGAGAATATCAAATGAGACTGAATTCAAGGAACCTTTTGTGGCTGCTCGTTCTCATTTTCTGAAGGTTTGTATCAGGAAGTTCAGATGCAGAGCATTAAGCAAGGCACAGTGGTTTTCTGTGCTGCTAGACATGTAATTCTTTAGATTTCATTTTATGCTGTTTTTTCGTTCCTAATCACTTGTCTTATCACTTTATTGGGCTGAGAAAAGCGGGTTATATAATTAACTTAGTGTGAGGCTTCTCTTGCTCTGCTACACAGGAGTAACTACAAGAATGGGGTGGAAATATTCGCCTTATTTTCTTAATGCCTGACCAGACATTAGCAGGTGAATAGTGAACATTACCTACTGGTTTTTTTAAGAAGATGTGACAGTTTTAGAGAGTCAGGCACCCATTTACCTGCAAGAATTGGAGACCTGTATAATAAAATGTTGAAGAAATACCATTAGGTTACTTAAGTTCTGCATTTGGATTCTGCAGAATCATTTTGAGTAATTTTAATCTGCACAATAAAAGGTGGTTTTTGTTGAGAATTTTTTTCTGTTTATCTCACTACCAGAAAGTGATCAAACACCCACCTTTGTCTGAAGCTGAAATTGCCATAATTTTAAATTATGTGTATAGCAAAATAAATAATGAAAAAGGAAATCACTGTTCCTGGTTTTAGTGATCTAAAGAGTAACTTGTAAGATGAACCTATTTTAAGGTGTTGCTTACCTAAGAAGACAAAATACCTGCATGTTCTCTGTGGTTTGGATAAAGATGCTACTATAGTTATTCTCTGTACAGAAATCCTGTGCAGAAGCTGTAACTGGGAAAATTCTCTAAGGCAATTTTTGATGGAGTAACATCTTTTCTGAGAGATTCATTAAATTCTACCCACTTGTCAAACAGCCTTAACTCAGGTAGCATATGTTCCAGCCTCTGTAAAGGATGCCTGCCTGTGAGCAGGGAAATGCAACTATCCCATCTTCATCTTGTAACAGAGGATTGGAGATATGTTTATACTTTCCCAGATTTGTTCCTCTGCATAAAGAGAAAGGAAAAAAAATAGAACTTTTCCTATGGCAAAAAGTACTTTGGAAAAACCAATGGATTCAGCTCTTCAAATTTTGAACAGCAGATGCTTTTCCAAAGATGTTCCCATGCCCTTCTTCTTAACCTTGCAGCAGAGATCACCAAAACCACCAGCTTTGCTCAATGCTTTCCAAGCATAACTGACTCCTGTGTGAACCCTGAAAACGGATTTTAAGTGAAGTAATGAAACATCAGTTTGACATGCCTCAATTTGGGAGACAGTGGTCAAGCCAAAATTCATGCTTCCAGATAAGACAGATTTCTCTCCCTGCCTCCCACAGCTTGTCCCTATACAACTCAAAATTACCCCATAAGTATCTTGGTTTTTCTCACATAGTTCAAGGATTGCATTAATGATGGGAAAAATGTTTGGTGCTTTTTTATGTGGTGTGACTTCAAATCCTTCCTGCTGCTGCTTTGGTAAACAAAAAGGAATTTTCCAACCGTGGCTTACTTCTAGTTTCTCTAAGTGTCACTGCCTGTTATGACAAGGCTGTTGTTAATTATACATCGAGTTGTTAATGCACAGGTGAATGTGCCTGTGACTGCAGTGATTTCTGTACAGTGGATTTCAGAACCCCTGGGACATTTAGGCATGTATGTGTCAGCATCTTAAAAGATTCCTTTTAGGTAGGAAATGATTTAACCTTATGGGAGGTATTTCCTGGGTGGTAACACAATAAACTTGATAAAAAATTACCCACACCTGTGGATGTGACAGCTTGGTCAGAGAGCAAGAAAACAAGATAAGTTTTCTCGTGTCGGACTTGGGAGACTTTTAGGGAGTTGTAGAGAAATGATGATAGCTTGCTATTGTAAACAACCTGCAGGTGGTGTTTTTCTACTCTTTGTTTTTCTGTTCTGCTCGAGGATTGTTTGTGAGAAAAGTGTTTCTGTTAATTAGCCAATCAGGCAGAATGTGTCTTTATAAAGAGGAGAGCTTTTCGCATTGAAGTTGCGGTTGTGCAAACCGGCCTTCTTAGAGTCCGTGCCGCTTTCTTACTCAGCAGTGACACACGCCCAATCTACTGCACGAGAAACTGAAATAAGCGATGGAAGGAAGAGAGAGCAAGGGTTGATACTTACTTTATCACCTGGATTTGTCTGTGACTGCTCAGGGAAGAAGGGACATCCCAAGAGTGGTCAACTCCATGAGTGATAAGGGAGTTGAGAGCAATAGACTGCAAGATATAAACAGTCAGAGGAAAAGGGAGCTGGGGAGGTGAAGGGGTTTTGTCAGGGTAGGAAGCCTGTGCTGGTACTCGGAGTAAATGAGCCTCTGCTAGAAGGGGTGAAGCAAAGGGAAGGTGATGGTTCTGCTGAGGGCCCCATGGTGCCTGTAGGCAGGGGTGCAGCTCACTGGGCTACACCTGCAGCAGGTGTTCTTTCCTACCATGAAAAGAAGCAATGAAAGAAGTTTAAGGAGACGTGAGGGGCGCTAGATATGCAGAGGGAAGAAGAAAGAGTTCTCTGGGTTCAGAGTCATGCTCCATCTCTCCAGGACTCTTTCTGCCCTTGTATTGGTGATGCAAACACCTTGGTGTGTTTGGTTTTTTTGTAGACTTGGTGGCAGCTGTGGAATCAGCAGTGGGACAGGCTCCAAGGGAGTGGTGCCTCAGTCACTTTGTTGGAAGAATTGGTGGACTCCCAAGTGCTGGCAAGAGGGAAGAAGCAGATCTCGTGGAAGACCTAGCAAACTTTGTGTGTGTTTTGGCCTCAGGACACATTGTGTGCAGGGATATTCCATTAGCACTAGGTAGCTCACACATAGCTTTGCTCATGGATGCTATTCAGAAAGAGCTGTGTGCATTCTTGCTCAGCGAGGCTTGAAAGGACAGTGGATTTTGTCTGTGTGTGTTGGGCAGGAGAGGGTTCTGCAAAGGAAAAGACTGCCTTTGACAGCAATGGCTATGGATTGTTTTCTTTCCAGATAATTAACTATTGGTGTCACGAGTTGCTCTGCTGTTGTGAGACTTCACTGACTTTTTAACAGCTCAGATGAAAAAGCTCCTTTCACAGGGCTTTCTGTGTTCCTTAGTTGCACTGATGTGGCCCTGCCAATCAAGATGACATGAGCTGATCTCCTAAACACCTGGCAGCAGTCATTGCTCTGGGTACACTGCTTTGGCTGCCAGTTGCAAAGTGCCATGATTGTTACTGAGAACTGTTTCTGGAAGGTTTCAGCAGTTCTCATGTTAGAGACTTACAGAGTTCCCCATAGTAGGGCAACGTTACTTTTTGTGTGTGGATAATAGTGATAGACTCCTCTGAACTCCCTCCAGACTCACTCTAATTGCACAATTAAGGATACATATTTTAGTTTGCTCTCTTCCTCCTTCAAAGCTGTAGGATGTCCTCTTCTACATCCATCCACATCTGCAATACAGGTTCTGTGTTGGGGCTGGGCTCCCCAGTGTAAACTGTCATGCTGGAAGAGGTTAACAAGCAGTTTCCATGTGGTTAAAAGACTGTTCTTAGTGGGTGACAGCCCAGCTTTCCACAGGGATGATAAGGATCCACAATGCTGATCAGGGAAGCTGTTGACCACCCTTACAAAGGTTCAAGCTTTTGTTTTCCAGCTTCCCATACCCTCAGACAGTTATATTCCCAGGACCTTTGTGCAGAGAGAAAAGAGCAGCTAGTGCTCATCCCATAAAAGCTGGGAGTTCTGAAACACAGCGAGGTGATCAGGTTTTCTTTTTAAAATAACCATTAGACTGCTCTTCCATCTGACAAAATCAGAGAGAGTAGCAACCTAATACAGAAAAAGTAAAAGTAGATAGTGTGTAAGTGGGCAATATAAAACTCAGGAAATGGATAAAGTTACCCTACTAAGTTTAGTCTTGATGGCTGTTTACACTCTTCAAACACCTAAAATGATGGAAACTCCCTGGTTCTTCATGGCAATCTGCTCTAGGACTTCGCTGTTTCACTGCTAGAAAGCTTGCCTGAAACCTAGATCATCCTTGGTTCATTGAACACCAGCTGTAAGAAACTCCAGTATGTTTGATTAGCAGAGCTGTTCACCATTGTCTTCATGTCAGAGTTTGATGCAGCCTTTTTGGCTTCTGTGAAGGTTTGAAGACAATTTTAAATATTAAATGAGAGGCTGGGGCAACTGTCAGGAACAGTTTGCAGTAGACTGCATTGCTGCTGAGATGCCTGAATCATGTTGTGCCCTTTTGTGCTGAGTTATCATTCATTGCTGTAGGCTGCAAGAGAAGGGACAAATTTATGGATGGCAAATGATTATCTGTCTGAGTGAAGGGAGGGCTTGGAGCCCGTGCTGTATTGGGAAATGCTGCTTGGCGATCCTGCAGTGGGAGCTTGGAAGTACACAGCTGAAGGAGCAGTTCTGGCACCAGGAGATAGTGGTACACACATTCACCCCACAAACAGCCCACTGAGCTTGTACCCTTGTCAGCTCTCCCCTGCTCACTGGGATGGCAGCTGTACCCTCTCTGCCTAATGCTGCATCTGCTGAGCAGCATGAGCACAGATGACCAACCTCTAAATATTGCTCAAGCCTCAGCCTAACATCTTGTCAGACCAGAGGCTGTGCTAGGCAGTGTTGAATTAATATGGAACCACCTGGCTGGCCTTTGTGAGATTATTTGTGAGACGATTCAGCACCCAGTGGGATGGCTGGGCTTTGGGCATCTGCCCTTTCCCTGTCACTATGCAAACAGAAGAGTCATCTGCCTGTGTGATCTACCTCCATCACAAGCCAGCAGCCCTAACAGTATGGTGCTTTCCAGTGTTACCCCATGCTCTGCTATTAGAGCTGTCCAAGATATTGTACAGGCTCAGACAGCCACCAGATCAGATACCAAGGTGTAGATTTTGATGCAATTGAGCATCTTGCACGTGATCCATCTTCCTGATTTCCCAGGCTTTGCTGTATATGGATCATCCCAAAGCCCAAATTTCCAGTAAAACAGCCTAGTTGCTCCTGAAAACTACTGTGAAAAGCAGGTGAGAGGGATAATGCACATCTTGATGTTTAGTCCCATCTTTCTTAATTTCTCCCGTTCTTTAGTTTGGAGTGATTTTTTCCCCCTATCGTTCTCCATCCACGGTCTAACAACTGCACTTACACAGGGGTTTTAAGGCTGCGATGTGAAGCGTTGATTCTCCCGGCGGCGGACGGGCTAATTCTCTTTGGCTGCCCCTGAAGTACCGACTGAGGGAAAATAATACTAAATAACGGTAGTAGTAACTCATCGCAATATTGATAATTTCTAACGTTATACGCTGCTATCGCCGTCGGGGCTCCCGCTACCACGCGCGGCGGGAGGCAGCGGCTGCGCCCGGCTCCCCNCGCACCCGGAGCCTCCTTAACGCTGGGGGAACCGGAGACGGCGGAGGAGCTGATGGAGTACCGCGACCCTTGCAAAGCCGGTAGGGAAGCGGGCTGGCTGCAACTCTGGGAGAAGTTTGGAAGCACGGCGGCGGTGGACAGGTNCCCCCCCCCGGCGCCCTCAACCATTTTGGCCTTTCCTGTGCATTTCCATAGCCTTTTGGCAGCTGTTCGAACTCGCCCCGAGCTCTGTCGGGCCCGACGTTGCGGTGCGTGCCCCGGAGCGGCGGGAGCTTGGCGGGGCTCCCCGGGGCGTCCCGGCGGTGGGGAGCCGGCGCGACCCGCCTCGCACATAGCCCGGCCTGCCGGGGCTACTCCGTAGCTGCCCGTGTGCAAGTGACCACATCCTCTCCTGGAAGCCTCCAGCTGCTCCCTCCGTCCCTTTCTTGGAGTTGTTCGTTCCCTTGTCAGATTGCAATCTGCTGGTTCTGAGCTCGTTGCTTTTTATGTATTTGAGTTCTAAAAGAGCTGCTGTCACCCCTAATGTTGCATTGCCTTAATTTAAAGAGAATATGGACCCAGATTTTCGCTTTGGAAAACTAGGAGGTACTTTTGATGTGAGTGTAACTCGTTTTGGTTCCAGCTATTGGAGAATGTGGTAGTCTTGTGAATTGCTTCTCTGCTGAGAAATTGGCAACTGATAACTTGTTAGTTGTGTTACATTTAAAGATAATTTTGTGTGAAGTCCTGTTTTCTTAATACTGTAGGAGTTGAAAAAAGAAAGGTGTTTCTTCATGGGTGGTGTTTTTGGTCTCTTGAGTTGGGGCTTTGCCCCCGAATGTGCTCCTCGCTGTTACTCAGTGTCCCTTGGTGATAGCTTCTCCTGTTATCAGCTCTCTCCTGCCTGCTTTTGCGGCACTTGCAGCCGTATCTGCTCACATAGACGAGCTCTGTCAATGTAATGTCTTTCAGAGCTTCTCTGCCTGGTACAGCAAGTTTAGCTGGCTTTGTATGTAGGCTGAGTGTGGTGGGTTTCCTTCCAAAATTCAGCTCAGTCCTCTCCAGAGAGTATTTTTTGCACAAAACATTCCCTTGATCAGCAAGTCATCTGTCATTTGATATATAGTTTGGTGTGTGTGGAGGTTAATTCTTTGTAATGAATATGGGATACAGCCCAAATATGCTTTACTGTAGTTGTGTCTGCTTCTAAATGGTAATGAATTGACCTCTCTTGCTAGTGAAACTAGTTGTTAGTGACACAGCTATGGTTTAGACTTGGAGAACTACAGGTACAGTGCTTCAGCCTTCCCATCTGAAAATGTATTATCCTTGCTTTCTCCTCAAAATTATACCATCATCTCTGCTGCCTCACTTGCCCTTGTGACTGACTGCTGGGTGCTGGTGTCCGATCAAGTACATGGAGGGTGAGGAATGCTCCTTTAAGGACCACACAGAAAACATTTACTTTATTTGACTTCTCTACATCTAACAGGGAACCTGTGGCAGAAAAGGGGAAAAAATTATTTTCACAGCCTTTCATTTGCCTGCCTTCATTGCAGGACCTTTTAGTTTTTTCTCCTGCAGTCCCCTAATATCCCAAGTTCTCTCCCTCTCACTTCTACATGCACACAGAAAAGAGCCTGGACTGCCAAGGACAGCCTCCCTTCATTTACATCAGTACCTCTTCTTGTGGTGGACAGAGAAACTTTGTGTGTGTTATTCCTGTTAATTCAATTCAGGCAGGATCAATCACAGAACTTATCTTTATTTTCTGACTTCTCACTGTGTGCCTTTTATGCTTTTCCAATGTCTTCTTTCCAATAGAAAGGGAGGAGTGAACAAGACCTGTGGAGGTCACACAGGTGATTCCTTTTCCTCCCAGGAGCAGGCTGGTGTTTCTGGCGGTGCTGGCACACAGCTGCCTGTGGTGGGGGCTGCCAGGCAGCCTAGCCCAGCACTGCTCTGGCTTCCTGACCTGAGGCTCCAGCACTGCAGTTTGAGTTTGCCCTTCCCACCAGTCTGTGCGTGTGTGGAGGGCAGTACAGTGCCTTCTGCTTTGCTGCAGCCTCCTGCTCTGGTGAGCACCATTACCGGCTTTCTCAAGTTTCACTCTTGTTTTCTGTAGAAGAAAGAGACTCTGGTTCTTTCAGTGTGTCCTGCCTGGCTGTATTTCCAGGCTCTCTGATCCAGTTTCTCTTCATGTGGCTGTGTCCACCTAAAGTGCAGAGCACTTAGAGAACAGGACACTCCTTACATGCTGTGTACCTCTCTCAGTGTGCTGAATAGTTCCAGTTTTTAAAGTTAGCCCCAAGGCAAACCAAACAAGGCTTGTACCACAAGGATCTGTGTTAGACCCTGCCTTGCATTCACAGCCTTCTTCCTATTCCTGTCTTAGACCATCAGCACCTAGTGGAGCTAGGCAGGTGTTCTCTGCTGCAGACACCATCTCAAAGGGTTAGCTGAGCTAAGATTAATAAGTGATCTATTTCTATTAGTGAAACAAGGTGAAGACACCATAAATAGAGTTGTGTCTCCAAGAGAGCCTGTCTGGGCTGTGGTCTAATGCCTGTATGGGAAGTCTATCACACTCTGTTCCTGATGAACTATAGCAGTGACAAGTCTTCTTAACTTCCTTAGGCCTGACTTCCTCCACTCGTGGGACAGTGTCGGGATCTGTCAAGAGGCATGACTGGAGAGGGCAATGGCTGCAGACCTGCTGTGAAATGCTCAGGTGTCTGGTATGTTTTGCAAGGGGAAACAGAGACTGTGAGCACTGTGAGACCTGTGGTGATGCTTCCATCGCCGCTGTAGGCACAGGCGCCTGTGCTCGGTCCTGTGGCTGCAGATTGTGTGCAGGCTCTTAGCCCATGGTGAAGACAAGCTGTTGCTCCTCTTACATGATTTCCAAAGCTGTTAAAACAATAGTACTTTACTTATTTATTTTTATTATCTTCTTTTATTTTTTCTGATTTCCTGTGGGCTAATGGCTGTGGCCCAGAAGCTGTTATGGATTTAAAACTGGCAGGTTACGACGTAAAAGCTTGGCAGTTCCTCACCCCTGCAGCTCATGCCCTGAGGTTGAGTGCAGGCTGTCGATGGTTGTTCTGCTAGACTGGGAGTGGAAAGCCTGGCACATGCTCCTCTCTGTTGCATTAGTGGAGGATGTAATAATCTCCTGCAGCAAGGCAGGAGGGACAGCACAGGGCAGTAACCTCCTAAAGCACTGCAACCACTGAGCTACTGGTGTCAACACATGCCCAGTTACCAGGGCTCAGATGGTGGGCCATAACTCCACTGCTGCTCAAGCTCTTAACTCCACCCATCCAGGATTTTCTTTTCCTGATGTGACTGCTTTCCTGCCTTTTCATAAGGCAGAAAGAAACAAGGAGCTTCCTGAATGGCTGATCAAGGGGCAGCTGAGGCAGCACTGCACTGTCAGGTTGAGTTGCCAGGGAAGGTGGCAGTGCTGGCTCTGTGGGGTGGATTTTGCTGAGTGTTGTAGCAGCTCACTGGAGCTTTTCAAAGGGAATAGTACAAAGGTTCCTGCCCAGAACTGCTCTGTAATAGATGGGACAATGTCATAGCCTCACATGTGCTTTGGATGGATCTGCTGCTCAGAGGATCCAGTTAAGGACACCCAGGCCAGTGTGCAGGTCTGAGTGAGGCTGTATGACAGGCTGGCAGCAGGAGGAACTGTGGATGCCTTCTAAACAAAACAAGCGTGTCCTTCTGAGACTCCTCAGACAAACTGGAACCAAAGGAATTAAATAGACTGTAATTTGTCCTGGTAGTTATTTGGGTGCAAGCTTGTACAGAATTTAATTTGAGGTGTAGAGCAGAATCTTTGAGGTTCAAAGTGACCTCTGGGGATAGTATCATCCAACTTATGTCAACAAGGGGAGGTGGGTGTAAATAGGAGCGAGAGCTGGGCACTGAATAACTTGTCCTCTGGATGTGTATAGGCTTGATGATCCCTTTCTCCCAGCTCAAACCTGCCATGAGGCTCTTTTCCACTTGCCAGGTGGGGAGAAAAAGCTGCAGTTTGGTTTCACCATCTTGATTCCTGGGTACTTCAGCTCCTAACATGGCACTTCCTGCCCTTTGTGAGCTGGAGGTGCAATAGTTCATCTTCCAGGGAGGGTGTTCTGTGTTGGAGTCCTGTTTCTCTCTGCTCTGGGCAGTTCATCCTGGTGTGACATGTCCTGACTACAGGCTGACCAAGTCTGGACTCCCAGGCCAAAGGCAGTGTTTCTCTGGGCAGGTGTGTGCATTAGGGCATTGGCAGAGCTGCCAGCCCAGCCACGTGCTCCTGAGGCACAGGCCAAAGGGGACTTGGGCTCTTGCTGCCTTCCTGTGTCTCGGGAGTCCTTCAGGATGGCTGGTGTGGCTGAGGAGAGCTGGACCAAGGAGGAGTTGCCTATAGGTACAAATGAGCCTTGCATTCAAGCTCAGCTTCTTTCCATGAGACTTTGATCTCTCCATGGCTTCTGCTCTGAGCCGTTGCTTGCAGCGCTCGGAGCGGGCAGAGCCTGCCTGGGGAGGCTGCAAAACAGAGCAAGGCTCTGGCAGGGAGAGAGCACCTAGAAAGTGAATTAGTTCCCATGGATTTTGTGGAGTTCTCAGGATATGAGCTCAAAAGGGGAAGAACTGGGGCAAGAGGTGTGAAGGGGCATCAACTGAGCAGCAATTCCATATCTCCTGTTTCTTTATCATTAGAAAAGTTATTAGAGAAGCAGTTTGGCAATGATAGATCATTTTTTTCCTGCAAGCCAAGGCTCCTTCAAGTGTGGATGCTGCTTGTCCATCACAGGATACTGCTGTGCATCCTTGTTCCTGCTGCACTTGCTGATTTGATCCACTAACTTCTAAATGCCCCATGTATTTGGAGTTCTCACACCCAGTGATGTCCCGAGAGCTGTAAATTGTGCTTCATTGTTGTTCTCTTCCTCAGAGCTCTTCCTCTGTAAAGGCACAGTGCCTTTTGTTCTAGGGACTGCACATTTCACTTGGGCTGTGGTGCAAACATCTGAAGTCAGGTGCAGACATTTCTGTGGGCAGCTGAGGAATTTGCTATGAGGAACTGAAAGCCTCGAGGGGGTAATCAAATGAGAAAGGAGAGAGAGCATCTGTAAATTCTGGGTCATTTGAATGTTGCTTGGGTTTTGAGTGGGATGCAGATGCTGTTTTCCCAGTTGGAAGCATGGATCCATCATGTTAGGGCAACTGGTAAGCTCTTTGCAGGCTGTGCTAGGGATCCAGCCCACTCACTTCTTGACAAGAGCCTTCCTGCAGTCTTACAAGTGGTCCTATTTAGTTTGGCAATGGTGGGAGCACTGGCAGAGTGTGTGCCAACCTGCCCTTTGCTTGGGAATCACAGAATCCTGTAAAGAAATCTCATTTCCATCTTACAGGTTTTCAATAGAGCTTTGAAGCCTCTGGGCTTGTATGGAAAGTGGCAGTGCAGCTGTGGTGAAGGTACCAGTCCTCTGGTGTGGGGTCTGAGTTGCAGAAGAGAGTGGAAGCCACATGCTTACCCAGGGGCAGTGACTGTGGTGGTGGTGGCAGTGCTGGGAGCTGAGTCCTGGTCTCCTGACTTTAGAAGGTATATGGCCTTCCAGAAAAGGGAACTTTCTTCCTTTGCCACCAAAGCTTATAGGAGGGCTTTGAGAGAAGAGTCTGGGACATGACCCAGTCTGTGGCATTTTCAGTGCTGAGCTGATGGAAACTTTTATAGAGGAAGGAGAGAGCTCTCACTGGCAATCATTCCCTTTGAATTTTTTCCCTGGTACATTGCAGGAAGGGTTAAATACTCAAGGAGGAAATTGACTCTTTTTGGGTGGTCTGGGAAAGAATGAGAGACCAGACTGTTCAGTCTTTAATTTACCTGCTTTGGGGAGATGACAGCAGTTACAGAACGGAAAACAGGTGGGTGAAAACGACTGGAGTCACTCGTCAGTGATGCAGCTGTTTGCCACTGGGGAGGTGTTTTGCAGCGAGGTAGAGCTGCAGCAGAAGTTTCCTCCTCAAAGGGAAGGTTTAAGGTGACTTTGATTATAATCCTAGCTGAGCAGAAGCTAATGGCTTCAGCTTAAAGAAATAATAATCACCAACCCTTTTATTGCACCCGAGATTCCTCAGTAGGGGAATTGGAGAGCAAAACCTTACGATCACTGCAACTTGAGATCTGGGTCTGAAGTCCTTCCAGTGTTTACCTGTCTTCTTGGGATCTGACTAAATCATGCCTATCTTTGACACTTCTTGGGGTGTATTGGATCTGCTTGGCCTGTAGGAGATGTAACACTCTGTTCTATACCTACACCTTGGGATTTAGTAATGGACAGGACAGAAGATGGGCAAATTTAGGACAGAGGACTTTTTTTCCCCCCCTCCTTAAAAAAGCCTGGTAGGATGGGGAAGAGGTGCTTGCAGTTGTCATGGATACTTCTCCAGAGCTTTTATTGAGCTTCTTAGTCTGGGTGCAGTTCACAGGTGTCTGCCCTCAACCACAGCCTGCACAGGTGTGATCAAGGAATGCTGCTTGTTCTTCAGCTGTTTTGTAGCATAAGATTAGTAAGTCACAGAGTCCCAGAAAAAGGCATTTAGAAACTGTGCTTTAAGTCTTCCAGGATTTAAAAGTCCACAAAGCTGAGGATTTTGGTTGGAGGCACTTTGCATTTGTGTAATTACATTATACTTTTGCAGTTGTGCTTGGAGATTTTATTGCTCTGTGTAGTGTGCCTTGCCAATGGTTAACACAAGAAGTTGCTGCATTTACTGTTAACCCACCTCTTTCTTGCTGCTAAAACTGTGCCTGTGGGTGTCTCCCAGGTGAGTGGCCTCCAGCCCAGTCTGGGGAAGAGCTGTGTGGCTGTAGATACCCACTGCAACCTGCTTAGGCTCACACCTTAGTCCTTGGGAAATTGGCAGTGCCACGTGTCTGATACATTCTAACCTGCTTCCCCTGATGCTTTAATTTCCTTCTTTTTTCACCTGCCTTTGCTGCAGAGACCTTTGTGCTCTCTGCCTGCTTCCCTCTGTGTTTCCTACAGATTCATTTTAGATGTTCCCCCGTCTCCCTTTTGCTGAAGCCTTCTCCAGACCCTGCCTGGAGAATTGCTCAGATCCTGCTCTGCTTCCTGCCTCAGGTGTTCTGTGATGCCTTCTCCCCCAGGCTTCTCCCGACATCTCCTCTCCCGTCCTGGCAGTAACTCCCAGAGCTCAGTAGGTTCTTCTGTCCTTGCTCTCCCAAGAGCAGCCCTGTTGTGAATCCAGGTGCTGTGCCCTTGATCAGCCTGTTCTGTGCAGCAGGCTGTTTGCTGTAATGCATGGGCTGCTCTGCCCAGCTCCCCTTCCCTTTGAGGAACAGGAGGGGAATGCAGGGCTGGCTTCTGTGACTCAGAGTGCAGAGCTGTCTGTGCTGAGCGGGTGACAGTGGGACTGGGGGGACACTGACCTGACAGGGCAGTCTGTGTGCTGATTTGGAGATGGGCAGGCTTGGCAGAGAGGAGGCATCTCTGACACTGAATGACTCTGTTGTCCTGGATCACAAGTATTGCAGGTATTAAGCTGCAACAAAACCACTTTCAACTAGTGCTGAAATGTGATTTCAGTACTCAGAAGAGATAGATGACTAAGCAGAAACTGGCTGTTGTTTTGATTCAGCTACTTCTGGGTTTGTTTGGTTTTGGATTTTTTTTCTCCTTTGTTGCAGCTGAGCTTCCAGAAATGCTGATCTCCAAGTGTACTTTGATGTTCCCATTCTAGCACTTCCTGAACAGGACGGTTCCCTGTCAATAGGAACTGCTAAAATGTGCAAGGAAGCCCTTTATTAAAGAACTCTCGATGACTGATTGCCCCTTCTTGGCCAGTTTGTGTCAGCCTAGCTTGCAATGGAGAGAAATCTCTAATTGCATGTTGAGAAGGAAGCCCCCAGGAAATCCCAGCAACTGTTAAATCCTGGTTTCTCAAGCCTCTGGTTTGAGTGGTACAAATAGTCAGAGACCCACAGCTGCTGCTGGTCCATGAATCGGCTCAACTTTAGACCTGAGTGGAAATTCACGTCCTCTCAAGTCATTTTGTGTTCATGTAAATGTCAGCACTCAAATAAAAATCATCTGTTTAATTTTTCCATCCACAAACCTCAATGCTGTTCACAGAGCAAACCATACCACAATGTTACGAGATGAAATTTAAGTCTGCTAAGTGCTTTATCTCTTCCTGAGAGTTGCTGTTGGGAGAACAGTTGGGTCCCTCTGCCTCCTTATTAGAAGAGACTGATTGATACAGTACTGGGTGCTGAGAATTACCTTTCTCCACTTTTCATGTCACCGTGGGTGTTGCCAGTCTCACACTCAGTTCAGTGTGACTGAAGTTAGCATTGTCTGCAAACAGCATTGCCTAATCAGCAGCGCTTTTATTTGTGCAGAACTTTGGCAAAATTGGCTGGTTTGTTTGGCGTTTTGCATGCCGAGTTTCAGGTGGGATCTGCTGGAGGTTGTTAATTTCAAAGAGCAGACTTTGAAAGAGACAGATGTAATTATAAACTGTGCCCTTCCTCCCACTAACAGTGGCTGTAGCTGTCAGAAGGGCTTGTCCCAGCTCCAGGGACAGACATCTGCTGTGAAGGATTGTCCACACTGCTGTGTGTTGGCAGGATGGGTGTGATGAAGGTATTGGTTCTGTAAGGCATTGGTTTTGCTTTGAAATTCCTCAGATATAAAAATCCTTAAACTCACTAGACTTGCAAAGTCAAAACTCACAGAAATGGCAGTGTTAGGTCTGCTTTGGAGCTTCTGGTGTGGTTCCTTGGGCATGAAGGCAGATGATGTGACGTGGAGCTCCAGCTTGAACAGCTATCCTGTGCAACAAATCTAACCTGAGACTGCATTAAGTACGAGTAACAAAGGGAATTTCTGGCTGCATTATCCGTGTCTCTGTTGCAGAAATTGGGTAGTGGGTAGTAAACAAGGCAGCTGCTGCAGGAGAAGCTTGTACAGCTGCATGGCAGAGGTGTTTGAGCTGTACCGGAGTCAAGACTGCCCAAGCTGAGAAACATCCATTGGTAAATAATTCTTGCAGGCAGTGGGGGAACCCAACATAGTGACCTACAAGTTCAGTGGCCTTGAAAAAAGGTGGAGCTCTTGCACCTGCATTTCCCTCACTGAGTAGATCTATTAGTAGACCTAAGTGGATCTATTCCTTGGGTCACTTGTTGTCAGTAGCTCAAACTAGATGTGGGCAGGGGAGTGATAAAGCAGCAAGGCTCTGTGCTTTATTTGTGGGGCCTGCCAGTAGGGCTCCAGAATGCATCTGGCTTCAGATGTGTTTGATATTCCAGAGGTCTGATTCAGCCTTCTGTTATCACCGGATCTTGTACCCTGCCATTGCCCAGATACTTCTTCATTGGTTTTTTTTGTTTGTTTGTTTTTTGCCTGTGCATTTCCAGCAAAGGTAAGGAACAGAACTTTATATAAAAGTGAGTTTTGAAAAGTTTTGGCCATGGGACCAAGAGCTGTCTGTGTGATTTGCACAGTGTGGTTTCTGGAGTCTGTTTTTCATGGTTCTGTTGCAGTTAATCACATCAGAGACCCATAGACCATTTTGTTTTGACCGTGCTGGTGCTGCTGACCCAAGCAGGCAGAGATGCTCTGGCTCTTGGGGCTGACCCTTTAAGGGAGCAGGGGTGGCCTGTCAGGCTGGTTTTGCCCTGGAAGAGGAGTCTGGTTTTTGCTGTGCTGTTGGTGGTGGAAGAGTGTTTTGCTCAGTGACACTCTGAGCTGCAGCTGGTGCCTGTACCAAGCTGCTGATGTGCTGTGCAGTTGACTGCTGTCTGGATTTAATTTCTAACCTTTGATTGTTCTTGAAATCATGTTCTAGGGATTTCATTCCCACCCACACTGCTCCTGTGACCCCTTCCATTTCCTGGGTGTCTAAGTACAGGACAGAAAAGATTCATTAACCTGGTGAGTAACCTCTTTTTATGAGGGAAGTGATTTTCCGTCACGCTCTGTTAGATCCTATTGATTTCTGTTTTTCCCCTCGTTGGCCTCTTTTGCCATATATTCTCCTTTTTGTCATGCTTCAGCAGGAAGGTGATACGTGATATGCTGGTTTGGTTTTTTTTTTTCTGTTTCCTGGGCAAAGAGCTGGGATCTCCTAAGGCCATTGCTCAAGTGCCCATGTCTCTGCCTTTTCTTGGAAAGCTTTGTTGTCAAGGCAAGCTGCTGGTTGGTAATAGGATGTTGATGTGAGGAGTAAAACTTCCTGGCTGCCCTCTTTTGTTTTGATGTTGAAAAGAGCATCTTTTTCTCTCTTTACCCATTGTACAATCCCTCATCTCTTGGCAGAGGTGTGACGCATTTGCCATGGGGTTTGCAAGCATGCATGAAACAGAGACCTCGAACCATCACGTGTGCCTGCTCTTTGTGTCCTCCTGGGTCGTGGCAGTGGCTGGATCCTGGTGCTTTTGTGGTGAAATGGAAGGAGCTGCCAGGTTTGGGCTTGTCCCAGAGGCTTGTTGTTACAGAGATTGGTTGTGGGAGGTGTGCGGGGAAGAGGCTTCTCCTTGGATCTGAGTGGGAGGGCTTGGGGGTGTCCCCTGTTTCAGAAGGGTGTCATTCAGTGCAAAATTCCACAAAAGGCATGGGGAAAGTGTTTGCTTCCCAACCAGTTCCCCTCCTACTGTGCACATTTGTGTATTTCTCCCTCTGAACAGCCATCTCTGTGGTATTGCAGGTATTGCAAAGATAAAATGTTCCAAATATTACAATGCTAAATACATGCAGTCTCAGCAAGACACCTTGGTTCTGAGAAGGCTGTTGTTGTTTTTTTCTGATGTACTTGATTTTTAGACAGAGCCTTTCTGTCATTCAAGGCAGATATTTCAGTAGTTGGAGAAATAGTTTTCTTTCCAAAAGTACACTTTCATCTTTTGTGTTAACTTCTCAACTTCCATGGTTCTTGCTAAATTCCTCTTCCTTATGTATAAATGTTCTGTGCTGGTCCTTTGTTTAACTATTGCACTTGAAGCACCAAAGGCATAAAATGGAAGGGAATTTTGCATTATTACAGGACAGGGCATTCTGAAGCCGTGGTTGGTCTTTGTGCTGCCGAGTTGGTCCTAGTGCTGCTCACGTTCAGCTGATCACAATGATCAGCTTTGCCCAAATAAAGGAACAGAGCTCTGTGTGGCAAGGATTGTCATCTAGATTGTCCTAAAGAAAGGTGCATGAAGAATAGATCCTATTTATTTATGAGCCTTAGGCTGTGCTTTCCCTAAAACAGGCAATTAAACCCGAGGGCTCAGTGAAGGGGTATGAGTTCTGTTTGCAGACTGAGCAGACTGATCTACAGTGGTGCAGAGTGGAGAGCTGTGCTCCCAGCTCTCAGCAAAACAGGGCTTGACTGTCTGGTGCCAGGCTGTTGGAAGCCTTGCTTTCATGGTTCACTACATTATGTGGGGAAAGAGAAAAAAGGTAATTGGAAGTTTTTACTGGGAAAGGGGTGTATACTTTGGTTGAATACACTGGAAATCTGCTGAAGACCTTACTGGATCATAGTTAGTTGTAAGCAGTTGAGAGGAAAAAATCCAACAAACTAAAATGTCTTAAAATGCCTTTGATCAAACATTTAAAGTTGTTTTCCACTTATTGCTTTCAAGGCTTTGAACTTTGAGTCTGTGGTGGTTGGATTTTTGTTGGTTTTTTTAAAGTTTCTACATGTCCTTCACTAACCCCAAAGGCTCCTAACATGCCTTGAAAGGGGCACTGCAATCTGTCCACATTAATGCAAGTTGGAGGAGAGAGGTTAGAAGTCTCATAGCACAACAGGGAAGGCTGGTAATGCTGCAGAGGGTGGCACCATCAAAGGAACAACTGGATGTGGGCCTGGCTAGGGAGGCTTGGGGCTCTTTAAAACGTGCTTTGGAATGGTGTGTTCTGTCTGGTGAACGCAGGACTGCAGCTTGGTGACCTCTTCCTTCAGCACTGTTTTCAGAACGCAGAAGTGTCCTTTCAGTTGAAGGCTCAAAGGATTGTGTTCAGGGGCGTGCAAGTCTTCCTTCCTCTGTGTGAGGAGTGGACCTCTGCTCTGCTCTGTGCTGCTGCTGTGTGATGCCAGCAGCTTCTGCTTCTTCAAGGGCTGGTCTGAGGATGCCATTGTCTTCTGAAGAGGGAGACTCTGGAATGAGCCATGGACTGGAGGTGAGGGACAGGGTTGTGCCTCTTCTCTCTTCCTTTTGCTGGTGTGGAGGCAGGGAGGGTGACAGATACACGGGAAGTTCTGTGCATCCTGGGGCTCTTGTTACTCATTGTCAAAAACTGCAGCAAACTCTGTTACGTTGTCACAAGCCAAGGTCCTGGCCTTGTCTCCATCACCCTGCCTTGCCCTGAATTTTGCTAACATGCATGAATACAGAGTCCTGAAATTCAGGTTCATGGTTCCAAAGTTCATGGTCTTGAGAATAAACAAAAAACTATTGTGGTGGCTGAGAGCTGCATACCCCATTAACCCAGAATCATGAATATTTATTGTGATGGATTACAAAAGAACATAGAGACTATATTGTATTTCCTATAACTTTATTTCCATGGCATCTTTTATTGGTGGGTCACTTTAATGTAAGCTTTGCTTATTTAGTTGCACACTTTAAGTCGATTAACTTTTTACTAATAAAATGTGTGTTGCCTCCCTTTATCCCAGCTACCGTTTGTTTGTACCTACACTCCTGTGACAAAGAGTCCCAGAGAAATGCTTTAAGCTCTGAATAAATCCCACTGCTGGAGGCTTGGGCCCAGCTGAATATGTCTGAGCTGATTGCAGCCTTGCATTTTCCCTTTCTCTCTCTTGCTGCCTGAAAGTTGGACTCTCAAAGCAAGGTCTTTGCCTCAAACACCTTTCCACTCTTGAAGCCATTTGTGGTGCTCTGGGGCTAGCAGGAATTATTCAGCCTGTTAGTGCTCTCTGAGCTGGGCTAGAATAAAACTGTAAGTGGTGGGAACTGGGGCTTTCCAGCCATGAAGATTGGTCTGTGGCACTGCATCTTCAGTAGTTTCCCAGATGCTAGCCATGGTATTCTTTCCTGCTTACAAAATTTGCCCTGTCATTTAGTGTCCAACATACTACATGTTTTACTGTGACTTCTCTCTAAGAGAAGTATCACCCCAGAGAGATGATTGCATCCTGCCATTTTGTTAAAGACCCTCTATAAAAATTATCCTTTTTCAGCATTCAGACCAGAATTTTAAAGTTAGTTGGGAGCCAAAAGGCATGGATAAGCACTTGGAAAATACTTTCTCAAGGCCTTTATTAATATGTTCTTTTATATTTGGAGCTTTGCTAAAGCTAAAATAATCCCTTAGAAATGTGCTGTTAATATTTAAGAATGACTGATCTGCCTCAAAACAAACTCTGTAACCTGTTTCATTGGGGCAGCAGTAAATGCCAAAGGAGATGTAGAAAAGCAGAGTAAGACAGAGTGGTATGTCCAGAAAGTCTCCCTGGCTGCTGTAGACTCCACAATCCCCTGTCCAGAGATGGCTCATTGACTTTAATGGTATTGGGTAGCTTTGTCTTCCATCTGCTTTCTTTTTGAACCTGTGTAAGCTTTTAGCATCCGTAGCCTACTGGAATAAGAAGTGCCAGAGCTTAACTGCAGCATCTCTGTGCTCTTTTCTTACTCACCTGTAAAGGAGTCAGAGCACCTGGTGTCTCAGAGGTTTAGTTAGTGTTGCCTACCTGTTTCCATCCCTGTTTCCTTTTGCAGCAAAGCTTCCCATGTGTTGGGTCTTGTCTTGAGGAGATTCAGAGGAACTCAGCTGTTTTTGATAGCAGAAAATGCTCATCCTTTGCTGTTGAAGGAAAATTCCTTTCTTTAAGAAGTCTGAGATCACACTGGCTGTAGAGAAGGAGGGGAAACATTGAGGGCAGTAGCAGGCAGCTGTGCTCCACACCTTGTGGGAACTGCATAGTGCTTCTCTGCAGCTCACTGCAGCAGATCATACAAGCTTATAACTGGCTTTCAGCTGCTTTGGGATTCTACTGAGGAGCTAGGGGTGACCCAGGAAGAGCAGTTTTAAAGAGCAGTGGATAGGGACACTTCTTAGCTTGTGGAAGTTCACAACCTGTCCTCATTCTGCTGGCACCTGGAAAGCATGAAGTGGCAATGCAAGTCCTTTGGGTAGCTCATGCTCAGTATTCCTTGCTGATGGCAGAAGCATGTATATTTAGTGTAGTGCATTGGTTTCCCTCTTCAGGGGAATATTTTGGGGTTTATTTATTGTTTCAGATCTGTGAAGTTCCTTGGGTTTTCTACCACAAACTTTCCCAATGGCTGCTTGTCCTCTGTGTAGGACTAGTGGAGCAGATGAGGTTTCACATGAGTCATGATAGATTTTCATCATCAAGTGTGTGGGGGTAAAAGGGTGTATTAGCAACAAGCCCACAGAAATACACTGATGTGTTCCCCCTTTCCCTTGCTCTCTCTCCCATTGTACCACACTTGTAATCTTTTCTGTGCAGTCAGACCTGGTAAGGAAACAAAGCCTGGCACGTGAAGCCATCACCAGCCATGGAAATAATAGTTCCCCATCCAATGACACCCAGTCCTGTGTGACAGTTATGCCATGTCCTGCAGTAGGGACACTTTTGATGTTAAAGAGCTTATCCTGCCTAACCAGCAGGTTAGTTGCTTTGTTTGAGGAACACGGTACGTTGGAAACTGAATTATGTCTTCCGAGCTACCTTGAATATTACTTTTCTCAACATCCTCACACTGTTAGACTCTGGTAATATCCCTTTTTACCAGTGGATTTGCCTGCTTTCAGCTCTTCAGTGTCTGATGGTGAGGGAGCTCTGTCCTCTCTTGCACCTAGGTATGTGAAGGTTTGCTCCCCACAGTACTGCAGGTCTGTGCACAATCTGGAGGGAAATAAGAAGAGCACAGCTTGAAAGCCTCCATGTTAGGCCGTGCTGCTTTATGGTGGTTTTTAATCTTGTGCAAGATGTGTGCCATGCAGGGAGCACTGGCATTTGATGGGTGTTGATGTGGCTGCAGAGGGATGACTGACAGAAGGGGGAGCAGATCTACTGCTGCTGCTAGGTTGTTACAATAGCTGAATAGATGGAAATGTTTTTTGATGGGGGCAGCCTTTCTGGAAACTGCCTGCATTTTGCTTTCCACTGATCCAGAGTTGGCTCTGAGAGGGTGAGCCAGAGGCAAATCTCTGTCCTCATCCTTTGTACTTATGGTGGCAGAGAAAGGGGATTGCTACTGCTTCCTCAGGCTCTCCTGCTGAGCTAATCCCCTGTCCATGGCATCTTCTGGAGGAGCAGGAGGGATTGAAAACCAGCAGCCACTGGAGCAAACACCTGAGCACCACCTCTTCTTTCTAACCCAGGACAAGTGTCCTGCAGTAAATGAGCCACTTTCTATTTTGGTGCCTTCCATTTTTTTCCAGCAGGGCTGGTGACCCTGCCTGCTGCTGATGCTCAGGGTTAAAGCTGTGGGACAGGAATTAGATTCTATTTTGCTGGGTTTTGGGTTGGAATTTTCCCTGACTAGTCTGCCTGTGGCTGGGAAGTGTTTTCAGAGCCTGGGCCAAAAAAGGGCTTCTTTGTCTCAGAGCAAGGCTAGCATGGAGACCGTACTGGCACTGCTAAATTCTGGCAACTGCCTCACAGCAGCTCTGGTCCCTCTCACCTTTGCTCCCTGCTTTTGTCAAACTGCAATCTCCCACTTCAAAGACAGGCACACTCCTGACACAAGACTTTGCTATCCAGAGGGCACAAACAGCTTGTCAGGGGAAGAACTTGTCTGTGTAAGATATTTTATTAAAGCTGAGAAATGGCAAAATTGAAGTTTGCTCCAGCCCTACCCTGCTTCCATGTTGTGATAGTTGCTAATGAAGTGATTGCATGACACTGCTTCAGGAACAGATCCAGCGGTGGGGCAGGGGGCACTGATTTGGACAGACATCCTTTCTCTTCTCTTGCAGAGTCAGGGCAGTACACACAGAGCAAGGATGAAAAAAAGATCCTTGCTAGCCCTGTGCTTTACTGGGTGTTTGGCATAGGAGCATATGGATCACTTGCAGAAGTGCCAAGTACTTGCTGTCACAAAGTGGGGAGCAGAGCTTTGTCAAAGACTGGGCTAATGCACAGGGTGCAGCTGAGGTGCTTCAGAGGGGGATGGCCAGCAGAAACACTTATGATTTATATGTTTATATAGTTGAATATTTACAATGGAAGCTTATGAATGTTTGTGAAGGCCTGGGATGAGTATCTCTGACTGGTGCTTTGTATTCAGGACAAAGCTGGAAACTGAGGGGTGGGCATACTCAGGCAGAAGTTCACCCACTGCCTGAGGGTCCAACAGCTCCTCTCTGACTCAGCCACGTCCACTGATGCTGCAGTCATGGCCACTTTATTCCAATTTAAAGCTGGGCTGCTGTTGAGGAAGATGGTCTTCCCTCTCATCCTCCTTCTCCCAGTATCAGTGAGCTGTAGGAACTGAGCACAAAGAGAGACTGATCTGGTTTTTACTCAGAACCAAAAGGTTTTTTACTTTCCAGTCCTCTGAATGCTCGTGGTAGCACAATAAAGTCCATAGGAACAAGTGATTGGAAAGGAAGATGAGATGTAAAGAGACAAACCCAGCTGCCTCTGGGAGAGTAAATGAACAATTCTGCAAGCTCATACCATCTACATTGGTGGTATTTCTGTTGTGCATGTGCTTGTCTCATCCTGCTTGCTCTGAAGAGTCATGGCTGTAGTTAACCTTCCCTGAGAGACCCTACAGTTTCCATGAAGTTGCAGGAGATTTCATGTATTGACAATCAAATATGACTGGAAAGCACTCAGTATGAGTTAACAGTTAATGGCAGTGTAAAAGGTAGACAATATCTGCATATGCATGAAGCATAAGCCTTGTTGAATATCATCTTCTGCTGGATGCCTGAGGGAGCAGAGCTCAGTTCTGGCCTTCTCTGGGAGGTGAAGGATTAATGATGCCTCCTTCAAATTGCTGAACACTATATTTCTATGCTGGCTCTTCACATTTGCTGTAGTGTGATACAGTCCTAATTGCCATGAAAGGCCTTTAAATGGCAAACAGCTTCCCCCTGAGATCCTCCTGATTCCAGAGCCTTTGATTCTGGTCTGGACCTGCAACCTACAAGCAATTATATTTTGTATGAGTTCCACCATCTTGCCTTTGTGATGGTGGTGTGTTGATTTTAATTCTATTCCTAATCTCCAGTGTACTGATTTCTGTTCATGAGAAGACTTGTATTTTCTGCAGTGATATCCCCAAAAGCGAAGAGGACTGTGATGAGGAGCCTGGATGTGTTCTGAGCACTTTCTGACACCAGTCTTCCATTACTGTAGGCTCACATGTGCTCCAGGCTTCCTGCAAAGTTTAGGGCATGAAATAACTCCTGTAATTTGGACCCATGGGAAGAGGCTGAACTGGAGAGGACCCTGCACTAATGGTGGAGGAAGCAGGGGTGGCTGCTGTTAGTATGCTGAATTGCACAGCATTTTCATTCATTCCAGCTGTTTAATGGGATTACATGAGGAGTGGCTTCTGCCTGCAGACATTTAGTGCCTATGGAAATCTGCAGCTGTCTGAGTCGGTTATGTGCAAATCCCACATCTCCCCTTTATGTGCAGGAATTTCTGAATGACGGAAACCATGTGAATCAATTGCATGAGTAATTTTTCATGTGCTTCACCCAATATCAGATTTGAGGGATATTTTCTGTTAACTATGTCTGTGGTCCTCAACAACTTCCCCAAAGAGGGAGGAGATGCTGCAAGGTGGCCACTAGATGTAGGAGTAGGATAGCTTTGGTGAGTGTGGATCCCCTTACCTTGAGCAGTGGGAGACAGCCCCCAGTGCAAGGCAGTGTGGAGCTGGATGATCTCATATTCCACTTGGTCCAACTGCCCTTTCCACCTGGTGATGTGGCAAGGAGTAGACACCTTCCACCCTCAAGAAAGGGAGGGGAGCTCCAGCGCATTGGTGCTGGTCAGCAGTGGATGGTCTGTCTAAGAGTGGAGCACTGACGTGGAGATCTGGGACATCCAGCTCTATCCTGGATTCTGTAAACATAAAATAATCACTTGTTCAGGACAGGCTGAGAAATGTGGTTTTGGATGGCTCTTTGAGGCACCTGTTTGGTGCCTGCACCAGCAAGCTCTGTCTGAAGAGACAATGTGGATTTTACTGTGCAAGGCCAGTTCCAGTAGGCACAGGCTCTGCACTGCATTTCTCTGGGGTGCAAGTACAGCGTGCCATTGTTGACAAGGAAAATAGTGGCATCTGCTTACTTTCCCCTTTGAATTTTTAAATCCTTCTGTTAGCTTCCTGTCCATTTCCAAATATTTATTATATGCTTCCCTGACTGGATCTACCTCTTGGAGAGCAGTAACCCTGGGTGAAGGCCTTACTGACAGTCCTCCCATCTACACATCTACAGACCATTAGTTTGGATGTGGTCTAGCTGTAATATGGCAAGTGACCTCTTGGCAGGTTGGAATAGAGAAGAAAGCCACTGTGCATACTTTAGAAGTGAAATGGTAGCTTCTGGTGTCACAGCAATATGTGGAAACATGAAATTATAGCTTATATGCAGCCACAGAGCTTCATTTATACTTTGAACATTTCCAGCAGTTACAGCCTGGTGCCCAATGGAAATGTCTGGATAAGGACTGAGCAAAAATCATGGCTGTTCTATGAGTAAGTAACTTCTTCTGGAACAAGGAGCAGGATACCCTGAAAGAGGTTAATGTAACACTGGGACAGATTGCCCAGAGAGGTGGCAGCAGCCCCATCCCTGAAAGCACTCAAGGTCAGGTTGGATGGGGCTTTGAGCAACCAGATCTAGTTCAAAGTTCCCCTCTTCATTGCAAGTGGTTAGAACTAGACCTTTACAGGTTCTTTCCAACCCAAACCCTTCTATGATTCTACGATTTCCACATGTTGAGGTGTTCATCACAGGTCTTTTCCAAAGCCTACCCACCCTGATCTGTACAGTGTGTTGCTGCAGTGGCATGATCCCAGGAGGAGGCAGTGTTTGGACCGGTCAGCAACATCTGACTGTGGAAGGGGCTGGGGAAGCCCAGGCAGACCTGGGAACAAAGGAGCTGTTTCTCCAAGATGAAACTTTTCTCTGTGGAAGCCAGACAATCTTCTCATTTATTTGCAAGTGGCATTTGGTCACAGCTCTTTGGCAACATATGGAAACTGTTTAAATGAGCCATATGAGCCATGCGTGAAACAGATGCATGTTCTTGAGCAGGCTTTTATCGGTGATGTCTGAGCGAGTGAAGGGTGCAGCTGGCTGCTTGGGAAGTGAGAACATGTCCTCACCCAGATGTAGTTAAGTGCTTGAAGTGAAACAGAACTAGCATGTTAAAGAATGTATCAATAAAGACTGACTTCTTATGGGTACCTACTGCATAAATAATAGGAATGGAGGTAATAACACTTAACCTTTCACTGCTTTCGTGGCTGCTCATAGCTGGAGCAGGATCAGTTGTGTCAAAAGAAGACAAAGTGCATGACTTCCTTGCTAGCATCTTTCACTTGTATGCTGGTCTATCAACAACCTACCTTAAAACTCCAAGGTCCGATCAGAGCACAGTTCTGCACCTTTCTGAGCAATCTCAGTAAATAGAGTGTAATGAGATCTTGCTGAAGAAAACAGAAAACTGGCTGCTGTGACTTTTGGGTGTGAATCTTGAGAGAGGTTTTGTATGGTGAGAAATTGCACCCAAAGCAGATGCTTCTGTAAGTGGAGCTACAACAGCCTCTGAAGCTGTGTGGAGCTCTGTACAGTGGGAGGACTGTGTTGCTACACAGTCCTAGGTGCTCACTGCAGTGAAGGGCAAGGGCATAAAAATGCCCTTGAATATTGAGAGCTTTGACTTTATGCATGCCAACTGTGATGGGATAGACCAAGGTGGGAGTCACTGAGAAATCAGTGATTGTTGCTGTAGGTGTTGGGGTGACTGAGTTTAGCTGATGTGGAACAGTAACACCAAAATGCAAGAAGAGAGCATTTATGGCAGGGATACTCAGAAAAGGGGGAGGAGGCAATGAACATTTTGGGACATCAGAAAGAACCATCTGAAGGAAAGCCATGGCAGGATGCAGACTTCTCCTGTGAGGGCAGCACTGTGATTTTGTGTGCTGCACAGGCATGTCTGCACAGTGCAGTATTTATAGAGGGGTGTGCTGCTGCCAGATGTGTCGTGCTTGCCCTTGCAAAGCAGACTGGAAGAGTGCCTGCCAGAGCAGGCTGGCTCCATCCTCTGCTGTGTGTCCACAGGTGCAATTCCAGAGAAGCAATTGAACAGGCTGCTGGTGAGCCTTGTTAGCCACAGAAGGGGATGCAGGAGACCTGTTTAATCTGTATAAATGATGAGGCAATCACCTTTTTTTTTTCAGGTTTCTTGTTGGGGTTTAAAACAGACAGGGAATGACCAGAGGGGCATGTGGTATTTTAGGGGTTCTAGAACCAAGTGTCTCTCTGAACCAAGAGTAGTTTCAGCAGCCTGTGCTGTGGGCTGTGTTACACTGAGCTACCAGCACAGTACCCATCTGGGGCACCTCTGTCTCCTACAGGATTGTCCCCTTGTGGGGGAGCCATGTCTTTGAATCACATGACACTAGAGGGCAGGTTTCAGTGACCAAGGTGAATTACTTGGTAAACATCTGTTTCTGGGCAAGTTGATGGTACAGGGAGTTTCCCTGAGGTGCATAGTGTGATGTGAGTGCCCCTTCTCAGACACTGGTGGGATGAGCCCTTTCCTAGGCTTGTGGACACCAGCAGCCACCTGATGAGCATGAGCAGCCCTTGCGTGGAGGGGATTCCCATGGCTGTAGCACCAAAGGTTTCAAATGTAAAACCAGGGCATTTTCAAAATGAATGGGTGAACCAAACAGCTGTTTGTGAGGACAAATACTGATACTTTTCTGATGGATGAACCTGGGTGGAACATCTCTTGTGATGTGTTTTGACCTCTTGTTTGTTTTTGTTCATATGGTTCTTTGGACTGTTTTTGCTGGTGGTGAGACTCTCTGGGAATCATCCTTGTCCCAGGTGTTACTCTAGTAATGTTTTGTGTATTACAGGGGGTGCAACGCTTCATTTTGCAAGGTTATTTTTAACCTCTAAATATTTGTGGTGAGGCCAGTCCAGGATGGGGACTAGATGGTGACTGGACAGCAAGGAAGGGCTGCGTTCCCTGCCAGGGTGAGTGACTTCCACTCCTGCTGAGAGTGCCACTGTAACTTTTCAAGTGCAGTATGTCCTTCCAGGGAGTGTTTGGAAAGTTTGATTTTTATAGAGAAGAGTGAAAAAAGGAGATAAAGTCTACTGGTCTCGTTTTGTCTTTGGTTGTTTGTTTATGGGGTTTTTTCTTTGTTTGCTTTATCGGAGGGGAAATAAACTTTTTTTTTCCTGCCCCTTATTAACACAATATAAATGCTATGTTTAAGACTTCACCACAGCTCAGCATGTGCCTGGGACAGTGCTTATGCCAACTAGGGACTGCTCTCTCCAAAACTGGAATTGCTTAGTGCTTTGCTGTGTTGTGCTCACCCGTTTCCTCTGCTATCGCCCCTTGCTTTTCAGTGATGCTGTGACGTTGCAGTTTGTGAGGGCCCCAGTCCTGTGGGTTGCTGAGACCTTCATTCCCTGGAGCGAGCTGTGGTCCTTTCTGGTTTGCAGAGTAGGAATGTGGCATTTGCCTAGTTCCTGAGATCTCATGCAAGGATGACTTTTTCTTGTCTTTTTTGCTGGGGCACCTGTGCCTGGTTTAAGGCACAAACTGTAATCTGGGGTGCCTTTGGTTACATCCCATGCCCCCACCATGCTGTCAGTGCTGCAGCCACTCTGGCTTCTAATCTCATTCTGATCTCTTCATTGTGGTGTTTTTGGCAACCCAAATTCCCCACCCAGGCCTGAGAATTTAGCATCAGCACATTTGCATGACCGATCGGATTTGTCTCGCTTCTCTGACGACATTGTTTCTATGGAAAATTAATGGATTCTCACGTTGTATTTTTAATGGCTGAAACCACCTCCCTGCCCACCCTCCCATCCCTGAGCTTTCAGAAGGAAAGTCTGTAAACAGCTCAAATTAGCTATCCTCCATAAATAGCTCCCATTTCTTTCCTGCCTGCTGTCCATTTCTTTTTTCTCTTCCAACGATGCTGCAACACTCCTCTCCTGGTGTTGGTGGGTAAAGAACAATGAGTAAAATGAGCCTATGTTTGCTTTCCTTGTCTGGCCCTTGAATAGATGTGATCTATCATGAACTGCCTCCTTTCATCCAGGACCATGTGGTTTTAAATTGTCAGCCTGCCTTAAAGTTTGCTCCAATCAGGCCTGCTTTGCCACCTTCCTTTTTTGAGGATGCAGCTCAGTTCATGGCTCCTCTTCTGTTCATTTTTGCCATGAGCCAATTTCTTCCCTGGGTGGGCAGGTGACAGGGAATTTTCTGCCTATTTGGGGTCACCCACTCCCCTGCTGCACTGCTTGGGGTGAGAACAGTGAGTTTTTGACACCTGTGTGTGTCTGGCCACCTGAAGGAAAAACATCCCTCCCCAGATGATGCAATTTGAAATGAAATGTGCTCAGTGTGGAAGGACAGTGCTTAGCCACCGAACCATTCTAAATGAATTTGGAAGAGTTTTAGTCTTAAATTTTTAGTCTGTCATCTCTAAGGTTATGTTTCTAATCTGAATTTTGAAGAATAAATCCAGGGCAAGTCTCATGGTATGGGAATTATCTGAGGAAAAGGTCTGACCTGGATGTCTCCTCCCAGCAGACTGGAACTGGTGGCCATAAGGCTCAGAAAGTCTTGTGGGACAGCTGCTAAGGGACATGCAATATTTTAGGTCAAGGTCTGCTAACTCAGGGTACCAAAACCAGTAGTGATGAAAAAGAGCCTGAATTCCTGAGATAGAAAGTGCTGGCAGCCAGTCTCCATGCCTGTCCTTGAGGTGTGCTGGGGTAAGAAGGTGGTCCCTAACTACTCTCATCCTTAAATGGTTGACTGGTGACAGTCAGGGCCTGGGGTCCCTACGAGGCAGAAGAGAAGGTCCCATGAAAAGAGTTTGTTCCACTGCTGCACAGCTGGGCTGCACTTGGTTTTCCTTGTACTGGGGTGTGCTTGCTGCTAAAGATCCACAAGCCCGAGGTGGGATGCTGTCTCTTGCTGAGAGTAGGTCAAGTTATTAAGGACCTCAGCTGAGCTTTTTTTCCTGCCTTCTGGTTTTAGGTCCAGATATCTGCAGTACCAAACCAGCCCGGTACCTCAGCTAGGAGGTCGTGTTTGCCAGCAGAATAGGCTTTCCATCAGTGCTTTGTAATTGAGATGCACAGCTACAAATGGCAGGCAGGAAACTACAGGGACCTGATGTGTTGGTTACTTAGGACAAAAACATTGTCAATTTTTTAGGCAAAAATTATGAAGATATGGAGATGAGGTGGTTGCTTTGAATTTTTGTGGCGTGGGGGAAAAGGGAGCAAGAGAGAATCTTCTCTGTGCAGGCAGAGGCTGTGCTGAAGCAATGGGCTGTGCAAAGTGTTACTTTTCTAGATGCTATTGTTGCTTGGGGCTTTGGATTATATTAGCATGGAAAAAATGCCTCCAAGGGAAGGGGCACAAATCACAGCTTGGCCAATAGGGAGGGAAAGAGGACTATAAAACAGAAAATCAATTTAATACTCAGTGGGTGTTTGCAGCGTGCTCACCCTTCCTTCAAATTGCCAAAGGAAAGATTAATTAAAGTTATATTGAGCAGCAAAAATGATGAAGGGGGTGAGATGGGGCTTGTGTAGTTCAGCTTTCTCCATAATTAATTGACAAAAGCATTCTTGGATTTCATTACCCAGAACCTTGCCATTTCCTGCTCTTAAAGGGCAGCTGAAGCAATGCTGGATTTCCAAGACAGCATTGCTGCCATGCAGGTTGAGCTAACAAGGGTCACTTCTTAGGCACCTGGAGAAAGGGCTTCTTCTGTCAAATAGTGCCACTGTGTTATTTATGGGCCTTATCATTTAGGTTCAGACCACAAAATCCTTTTATCTGGTTGTGGTTTTGTTTCCTGGTTCCCACTTCTGTATGCACTGTGGGGTGCAGGCATTGGCAGGGGTGGAGACAGCTGGTTCTTGGGTCTCTTGTCTCTGTCTGCTGCCTTCATTTAACCAAAATAACTTTGAGCAGGTGTGACAAAAGCTGTTGGAGAATCGTGGACGAGGTGGAATGGACAGAATCCAGGAAGGATACCTGTGTCCATCAGGTAGCAGGAGCAGACCAGAGTTGCCTGGTCAGGAAAGCCAAGTGAGTTGCTGAGCTTGGTTTCTCTTGAAAGGGAGTGAGGTCTCCAAGTGAATTTACCTGCTTTTGGGGTGGCTTTGAGGATGTTTGTCTGTCTGTGTTGGGGGGCAGAGCTCAAACTGCATGTGTTCATGAGTCCATCATAGCTTTTCCCTAAAGTCTGTTTCCTGCCTACACAAAAAAATGTGGCCAAGAGGCACTCTGCAGACTGTGTACAGCTTTCAGGGAGAAAAATTCAGAGATGCACAGCCAGATCCCTATCTCATGTCAGCATTGCCATGGAGCTTGCACCATCACCTACAGCTGAAAACAGTGTTATGAAGCTCCCACAGCTTAATTTACTTCCTATGGAAGCATGAGGGGTTAAGCCAGTTGCTTGGGTTTTGCCCCCCACATTACAGGGGAGCAGCTTCCTTAAGCCTGTGAGGTGCTCTGGAGTGCTGGGCAGCAGACCCCCATCCCCGGGCAGCGCTCTCTGTTGAAGGTGCAGGTGTTTAACCATTTCAGGGCCCATAGAGGGAGCTGCTTTGCTGCTTGTGGCATGGATTTCCAGCTGCCTGGCATGGCTTTCCAGCTCTGTGTGTTCACACGTGCCCTCCTGCACTGCTCATTTCACAGCGAGTGGGTTCGTAGATTGCTGGATTGGTGAGACTACCGTGCTGAAGTGGAAGAGATGAAGACCTTAAGTGAGGAAGTAACCAGCAGCAGGAGAGCTGTGAATCTTAAAATGAAAATGCCTTTCTCCTAACCTGATTCTGGCAAGCTCTATTGCTTGGTTATTGGTTAAAATAACATGGTATTTAGTCCAGGGACAGCAAAGCTGGGCATTGTGTAGGCTCACATGTATGTTTGCAGTTTTGAATAAACTCAAGCTCAAAGTATTTCTTTGTTCCTGCATTGTCACCTTCCAGGATAGGAAATCCATTGAATATGAATCAGGATTTCTGGCCTAATTGGGTCTCCTGCAGATCACTTCCCAAGAGAGGGTGCTTTGGGAGCACTACACATGATAATTTAGGCAGTTTAGGTTTCTGCAGAAATGTGAATAGGGATTTGGACTCTGATTCCCAGGAGATTTTGATGTTTTTGAAATATTTGTTGCTGTTTAGAAGCAGACCACGTTCATAGACATTCCTACACAAACTGAGAGCAATTTCGGAAACAAAATGTGCTCCCTGGACAGGGGAACTTCCCAATGAAGATAGAATCACCAAGTCCCTATTGCCAGGAAACCCCACTGATGCCAGACACCAGCTCTGACTCCAAACACCCTTGCTGAGTGGAGCTGGTTACCACCAGAGCCTCCATGGCAGCTTATCCCCAAAGCTGGCCAGTGGGAAACTTCTGCTCATTCTTACTGAGGAGAAACAAATTGGTCTGGAGGAAAACACAATGACTGAATGTGGCAGTATTAATGCTTTGTGTTAACTACCTGCTTGTTTCCCATCTTCCTTTGTTTTGAGTGTTTGATGCTCATGATTTGGCCCTATTTCCAGATTGCTGGTCTGGGATTTTTTCTCTCTCTTCTTTCACTGGTTTCTGCTGTGTTTTGAGGCTTTGCTTTTCCCTCTGACACAGCTGCTACTTTGCCCTGAGGAATGTATTGAGTTTTTTCTCTAAGGTATAAATCTTAGCATACTTCAAAATATTGTTCTGCTGGTTCCTGTGCCAGCAGGAGGTTCAGCAACAGACCTGTCTTCCTGCGAGAAAAGAAATACAGAGGTGCCAGGAATGTGCTTTGATCTGTTGATTTATTTTCTTATTGTTAGACTGCAAAGTGTTAGCCCGAATGAGAGCATGGCCAGCCCTGAAAATTAAATCTTCCACCACTCAGACCTGTCAGGCTGGGGAGCATTCTGCAAATGCTCAAAAATAACTTGGCATGTTTTTGCCAGTGCGTGAGGAGTTCCATGGCTGTTTGCCAGGAGGTGGGACGTGTTACCATGTCCACGTATGCCCAGCACCCCTTGCCAGGTGCTCCTGTTGCTCAGGTGGGAGGGACATCGGTTTTCTCTTATATTATTTAGATGTGGTATAGTCAGCTCTAGAACAAAAGGAACTAATTGGTGCCCTAGGACCTTTCCATAATGTGCATGATGGACAGCAGAGATGTGGGTGGGGATAGAGATTGTGCCTTAGAAATGCACCTGTGGTTGATCTCATGGGTGGGTTCAGAGCACATCCTGCGTTTGCACCGTGAGGCACAAACAGAGGGTGTGGCTCATCACTTGGGTGACACAGCTGAGTCTGTGCCAGGCAGGCTGTGTCAGTTGCCTGCCTGTGATGCTCACAGAATTGGAGATGTCAAGGTTAATTGTGCAGGCACTTCTTCCTTGTGTATTTTGTACTGGCACAAGTCATGAGCTACCTCTGCTGGGGAGCCCAGCTATTATCTACACACAGGGGCTGGGAATGCTCGTGCAAACTGAGTTTGAGTTATGAGTATTGACGAAACAAATCTGAGACATCTACTTGGGCTCACATTGCTCTTTGTTTAACCTGCCCATTCCTGTATTGCCCTGTGGGACACCTGCTCAAAAAGAGCAGCAAAACTGTGTTAGAACTCTGCTAGAAGGACTGAAAGGAAATCTGTCAGTGTGAGCTGTGCCAGCTAGCTGCAAATGCAGAGAAGATCCTCGAGCTGGTGACATACACAGCTTGGTGTGACCCCATAGCAAGATTCAAATTGGAAAACAAAGTCTTCAATATAAGTTCAGAGCCCATTCAGCGCTTCAAACCTGCCATTTTAAAATAAAAGCTTCAGGTGGTGAGTCTGTATTTGAGGTGGAGTGGGATGGAGGGTGCTTTCCTGGCAGGCAGGGTATGCATGTTTCCAAAGTCTCTCTTTCTGTCAATCTCTGTCACAGCTGGTTCTGATCAGTGCTAGAGGGAAAATTGCAGTGGTCTTCCATACTATGCAGAGGGGGACTGCTTTGCTGATCCCAGTCACCAGGATAAACCTATGGCCTATACTGGTGCTGGAATACGGGCTTCCTGGCAAGAGTTTGTGACAGGCAAATGGGTGAAAGGTTTGCTCCAACTTGGTGGCTGAAGATCAGTTTCTGGGGTGATGTTTTTCTTCTAGCAGCTCAAGTGGCTTGTATTCTTGTAGAAGCTTGTAGCTGACTGTGGTGAGAGTGAAAGATACCCATCCCCAGGAATTTGTCTTGAAGTGTTACAGATAAGCCTGGTTTTAACAAATTGCAAAAGTGCATTTTGGGTTGAGATATATTTTTAGGAACAATATTATTTCATTTTCTGTCTGAATACCATAAGCTTCTTTTGGTGATTTATTCTTTTCCTTACGTGTCTTTGAAGGAGAGAAAAAAACCCAGAAAGTACAAGATTCTTATTTAAAAACCTGGATGAAACACACTTTTCATGGAAAATGAAAGTTCTAAACTGTTGTGAACACTTAAGAATTGAATTCTCATGAGAGACAGCACAATTATTTTTCTCCCCTGAAATAAGATTGTGCTACTCGGAACCAGGGAAGGGAGAAAATGCAAGTGGGAAATAGGAGAAGGGCATCATTGGGCGGGGGGGAAAGCAAGTTGGAGGTGATTCGCAGGGAAGAGTGGTGAACTTTTTAGAAAGAAGACACTTTGTGCTGTCACATTGCTGGGGACTCCCCAGAATGTTACTGTGGAAAATGAGGACTGTGAAGACATTGATGGTTTTGGGCTGTGGGGGAGGCACCTGGAAAAACTGTTGAGCCTGTCCTCTGCCCAGAAGGAAGTGTTCTCCTTCCCAGTGCCACCTGCCACGCTTTCCTGGTGTCATGGCACCTCTGTGCTCAGCACACAATTCAGATGTCAGCATGTGGACTGTTTTCCTGTGGGAGAAATGTGCTGAGAATGCAAATAGCTTGCCAGGCTGCTTTTTTCATTTTGGTGCTGAATTTGTTTGTTAAACACTGTCATCCCTCCCTTTGCCCAGGAAAGAAATGCTGTCTGGTTGCATATGCTGGGGGATGGTGAGGTTCAGGATTCAGGTGGTTGGTGCAGGTTACCAGTCCAGTAGAGAAGCAAAGTCTCTCATATTGGCTCCATCAAGCTCAATAAGAGCTGCTCTGTTCTTACTATCCAGAGTGATTAATGCATTTTCTCAAAGAAAAGCTGGCATGCTGCTGCACTGTGTGTTAAGAGTTTGCACCTGGGTGTACACTACAGAGCTCTGCCAAGAGAAACTCTGGTTTCCAAGCTTGTTAGCCTGCTGTTTGGAGATTTTTGTTTGTTTGTTTCTTTTTATTTTTCTTTATTTTTTTTTTGGAAATCCTCCCACATTAAATTAAAATGGAGAACTTAGTAAAAGAAACCAGAAGGGATGGTTTCAGATGCTTCGTTTGCTAGCAGTCCCTGAACTTGTGACCCTTTAAAATAAAGTACTTGGGCTTTCCTGCGGGACAGCTCCCTCTGGGTGGAGGCAGGCTTACAGGCTTGCATGTCTTTAGGAAGGGGCCTTTGATGGCACAGGAGAAGTTGCAGTGTAGCATTCTCAGCCGGGACTTCCAGCAAGGAAAATTGTTCAGCTGGTTGGGGACTGGGATAAATCATGATTCCCCTGGAGCACGCTGGGACTGCAGAGAGCTGGAAATAAATGCTAGGGAAATTCTGCTTTTGTAGTGGGCTATCTTTCAGGATGATGTATTACTTTGTAACAGATAGAGATCCCTTTGCTAGAACTGGGAGTAAACTGCTGCCTTCCATTGGGAAGGAAAACATAACAATTCCACTGGTGTAAATCCACGCTGCAGGCTTGCCCTGAAAGCTGTGTTTTGGCATGGGCTACCTTAGCCTGAGAAACAGACTGTGTGGTACCAGTGGAAAAGAGCCACTGAGAGCCCAGGGTGGTGGCAATGAGTTGGGACAGTAGGTTTGACAAGAGGGTAGGGAATGCTGGTGGCAGGTGGCCAGTGCAGTAATGACTTACCAAACGTGGCTGGGGAGGTAATTGGATGGCATGGGATGCCATTTGCATCCCTGCCTCTTGACTGACACATTGTTCTGGGCAAGTAATTTCTGTGGATGGATAAAATGTCTTCTCCTCAAATTGCACTCACAGGAACCTCTGTCACTGCTTTCTTCCACTTCCACTTTCATCCCAATCAGCTTGGGATGTTTGGCTGTGCTGGTAGACTTGTTACCTGGGGGGGGATCTGCCAGTGTTTTGTGTTCTCCTCTGTTCTGAGTGATGGCTTGGATTGCCCAGAAGCTGGGGAGAACCTGAGTTCTGTGTTTGTGTAGCAAATGGAGGGTCTACCCTAGTTATTGATGATGTTAGTCTGTGTATAGATTTGTCTGCATAAGCCAGGTCCTCTTCTGGAACTGGGTTTTGGTAGCAATTTTAAGGAGACCCAGTCAAAAAGCTGGAACCAGCCTCTCTTCAGGTGCCACAGCCAGGTAAACAGGGGAGACAGCTTTGTCCCAGGGAAAGGGAGAAGCAGTAGAGTCACCCTCTGCTCATGCCTGGGCTCTGCTGCTTGTAGCAGGCAGTAGCAAGCAAAGATTTCTTCCATGCCCACATCCCAGACCAGTGACACTGGCAAATGCTATTGTACTGACTGAGGTGCTGAGATTCAGCATAGAGGAATCAAGTCCTGCATCAGAACCAGTACCAGTTGTGTCAGAGAAAACTCTGAGTTAACCTTTCTTAATTCAATTGCCACAGATCTGGTTGCAAGTTTCTGATATTCAGGCAAAGGTCCATGTTCCATTTGGTCTTGGCAGTAAAAGTGAGATAGTTGGTAAAGCACATTGGTTTCTCAGGCCTAATGTACCTTGATCAGTTATGTTCCTAGTGTAGTAATAGGATGTTTTTTCCCCTCAAGTAATGTAAATGTTGACTTAACAAGAGAAGTAAAAAGAAATTTCATCAAATCTGCTCATTGTTGCAGACAGTGCCTTAGCATTGTGCCTTGTCTGTCTGACCGAGTTCCCTTCAACCCTATCATTAATTAATTTGCTCTGTTTTTTCTAATTTTCCATCAGCTTATACAGGCTTCTTGTATGAGTTTTAAGAGCTCTGTTTGTAATCTGTTTATCTCTGAAAGATCTGCTAGGCTTGGTCAACTGCCTCATTGCCTGTGTTTATTTTGTTCAAATTCTCAAAATGGTACCTATTGGTACCGTGCAGCATCAACTCAGCCAGGATACTCCAGGGATATAATTTTTTCCGCTCAAATGATTTCTAGTCTGTTTCTCTGAGCTGTGAATGTCAAGTGATCCATTTGTTTACCTTATTTTGCTGCCTTCTGACTGAAATTCAAAGATTTTTACAAAATTGAAAACTCTGCAAACTTAAATCTAGGGAGCTAATGCACAAGGGAACAGATAACTGGTGTTTCTCTAGCTAAGTGGAAATGGTAGACTGGCTCTCAAGTTGGATTGAGACGACTTGTTACCTGCTGGGTATGTGGGGTCCTGAAGCCTGTAGCCTTTAGATTTACACTGCTGAGCTCAAGTGCTTTCCTGCTGTCCTCCAGTCTTACACACATTGTTCACCTGGAGATGGTGCAGTGCAACGTCTCAGTAAGGATCTGAGCTGTGACTTACCTAGTTCCTTCACAGGAAATAGGACAATGCTGGTGGTTGCCTCATGCAGGCTTTAATGAGGAGTGAACACCACCTCGTTGAGAGTCACACCTATGTGAATGAGTGGCACAAGGAATCCCAGGTAATCATCTCATTTTGGTGGATGTGACTTAATGTAAGTGCTGTCACTTGGCCTCCACTGATGTCCACTGTTGGTACTTTTAGAACTGCAGCAACCTTTGACCTTTTTCTGGTCCAGGAAGACATTGCCTTTTATGTGTGTGTAGTGGTTTTGGTTTGCTAATTTTCGATTTCTTAATTTTGAGATTTCTTGACAGTGTGATACAAGCCAAATGGGGATTGTACCTTCCTTCCAAAATAAAAACTAAACTAATTGCACTTTGTTTCTCTCCAGCTGCCTTTTGGGGAGATATCGCGTTAGATGAAGATGATCTGAAGTTGTTTCGGATAGACAGAACTGTTGACTTAACAAAGCACTCAGATGGCAACGCAAGACACACTTCAGGTAAGGGCAGCCCTGGGGTGGTGATGCTGCTTTCACCTGGTTTTGTCCTTAGGGATGAAGGGCTTCATTTCCCTCGTGATGCTGTTCCCGCAGCCAGGACGGTGTGTGCAGAGCTTAGTTATGGCACTGGGGCTGGGATCCAGCTCTGAACTTTGTTAAATAAAAATCAAGTCACGATTTGATGTAGCCAAATCCTGTCTTGTCTGAGGGATATTTTCAGATTTATAGCACTGGTCTCTTTCTATGAGGAAATACTTTTTTGATAAATTGGAAGGAGATGTGTTTGAAGTTGGGCCATTCAGTTTATCAGGAGTTCTGACTCTTATTGTGCTCCTTTTTCTTTCACTGTATGATCTTAATGGAATAACACATTTTTTCAGCTGTCTACCTAATAAAACTCACTGCAGTTATGCATCCAGACTGCCCTAGAAGTGATATTCTAATCAAAATAGGTAAACAATTGTGTTGATTTTCTGTAAAGTGTGTGCTTTGTTTGTCCCCCTGTGCAACTGTAATGTATGCTCGGTCTCATGCCAGACCAAAGGTGTTTCTTGACTTAGGACCTCTGACCGGTCTCCAGCTCTAACAGCCTCTGAAACACTGCATCTGATTCAGAGGGCTCCCCACAGTGTTTTTCCCTCGGGTTCACTTTATGCTGCAAGAGAGAAATTGCTGGACGTCTGAGCTCTGAGAGGTACCAGAGGGACTGGAGACAAAGAAAGTCAGAACAAACTTGTGTTTTTCTTTGCTGTTCTGCCTCTAGGTTAGCAAGGATGGTGAGAGGGTGGGTAGAGGCAAAAATCACTGAAATTGTATATTCACCTGACACCTGTGCAACTCAGCTCATCTATCATTTGAAAGCACTGGTGGCTGATTCTCTTTCCTTGTAACTGCCTAGCTTTGGCTTCAGAGCATCTAAGTACCATGTAGGTCTGGTTCTGGGATGAGTGGTTCAGCTTCCTATTGAGATGAGTGTGAAATATGACACATCCAACACAGGCATATTTAATTGTCAATGTAACTGAAATTCTGGATAGAGAAGGGCTGTCCAGTTCTTCAGATTATGGGTAGCTCCCTGGAAATGCCATTGTCCTGCATTGCCGTGTCACTTAGCCCGTCATGCTTTCGGCTGTCACACATTCTTAGGTGGTAGGTTATTAGGAGCAGAAGATATATCAGAAAATGAGGTCTAAGTGGGACAGGCAGCATTAATCTCTTTCACATCCCTTTGTTGATTCCTGAAATTAGATGAGGACATTACTGGGAAAGCAAAGTCAAATATGTTTGAATGTATCAGTTTTCTCTGGTAACTTTTTTAGTTGTCATGTCTTGCACATTTCTTTCACTTGGCACTGGTGCCAGACCTGTGCCATCTGGAAAATGAACTGGGTTTTATAACTCACATCTGCATCATTTAATGCTGGCACGGGTCTCTTAGAGCCATGGCTCATGTGATGTGTTTGGACCAGTCCCTTCTTTGCACTTTTTACTGGTGCATCTTACAATGCTTTGCCTTGGGTGAATGGAGATGTCACCTCATTCACTTTCCCTTGTCCTCCTCTCTAGCAGGTTTCATTTGTACCCCTGGGAGTGCAGCTGACAAATGGGCAGCCCCTGTGACTGTGATGCTTTCTGCAGAGCACACACAGAGGGATCTCTGTGGTCACCTGCCCTGTGAGGGGCTCTTTGCATGGGCAGGAAGGGTTGATTTTTCTCTTGTGAGGCTTGTTTGACACTCATGTGAATTCTAAGAGGGTGGCTTACTTCAGCATGGTGGGGATAGGGCTCCATTCTTCCCTGGGAGAAAATCCTACTCCCTGCTTTATTTCCAGTGGGAAGAATGCAACCTCTGTACAGAAATGGCCTAAGACCCTTTATGAATGGAACCCCTTGAATGATAACATTTCAGAGTTGCCTAAAGCTGTTAATCGGATTAGTTGTATAGTGGAGGAAGTACTTAGTACCTATACACAGACACCCAGGCTCTTCGCATCTGGGAGCTGCAGTTCTGACCATGTTATTAGGCCAGGCATTCTTCTTGCCTGGTGTTGTTCCCTTGTTCCCAGAAAATGCTGTTCAGCTGGGAGGAGAAGGGGAATTTGTGCCATTTGACACTGCTGGGCTGTTTGTAGGTGTGCACCCTAACAGCTTGTGTGGAGCATCTGCAGCTCTCAGGCTCTGCAGGAAGATTGAGGTTCCCGTGTACTTAGGAGTGATTGGACACATGGTCCTCTGGATCCAGCATTGTACTGCTTGAGGGAAAGCTTTCCTTGGCTGGTAAAGACAGAGACTGTCAGGTGTTTCAAGTTTTCCCCTTCTTCACCCTCTCCCAGTCATTGTCTAGAAAATAGCTAGGTACTTCTTTGGGTCCTTGAGAGAGAGGGGCAGGGAATCAGAGAACTCTTTGGATTTTGCCATGGATCTCTGGCCTGAGCTTAATTTCACAGCATGAGTGTGTTTCAGGCATGTTTTCTCCATTAATTTCCTGCTTGCAGAAATGCCATGGTAATTTTTCAGAAACTAAAAATTTGTGATCCTTCTTGAGAGGGGAATGCCTTGAAGTTCAGTGTTCCCAAGCATTTTCTCTGCAAATATTGGAGTTAGTGTTTTATTCCTAGTATCTGAAAGCAATGGACCAAATGGCATTGTCTCCATGGTAAAGTCACAGAGCAGGATCATGGTTCCTTCCCTCTGAGCAATGCTGGCTCAGAGCTCTCTGACAATCCCCTCAAAAACTGCTCATGTGGATTTTAGGGGTGGCTGTCTCCTTGGTACCTTACTTCAGTGCTCCAGCAATGATGTTCACCTTTGACTTTGTCTGGATTTCTCTGTCCAGTATACCCAGATTCTTTTGTGTTAGTGGTCACATTGGGAATTGACATTACACAGGGAATTGCATCACTCATGTTATGTACTTAAAGCCTTCTGGAGTGCAGTGTATGACCTGATAGTCCTTATTCATGTGAGCAGTCTCATTTGCTCCAAAGGAGATTCCTTCCTAAAAATTTATCAGGAAGAATACAGGTCAAGCATCTGAAAACTGCAGTAGGTTTTCAATAGCATCTTGTGTGCAAACATCCTGCATTAGATTACATTGTACAAGTGGAGTTTACTACAGGCCCTGTTGAGGGAAAGGCAAGCATGGTGGTGGTCTATGGCTGAGTGGAACCCATTTAATCCAAGTAGTTGTTAAAAGTCTGCAAGTTGATCTGCACAGACTTGGTTAAAGCTCTGAGCTGTGTGAGTGTGTAGAGGCTATTTGCATGCAGTGCAGATTAACTGTGAGTGAATGCCAGGAGATGTGCTCTACCAAGAGCTACCAACTAGTTAATTTCTTGTCAAGACCCTTTCATGATTTCCCTGAAGGTTTTTTCCAAAGTGCTGTCCTCCAACCCAATTTTAGATTGTGATCATTACATGACTTCTGGGCTCCTTTCCACAGGTCTCTCAACCTCAGCTCTGTTTTACCTGAAACCTAGTTTTATTCTAATCAGTGATCAAAAGAGCTGTTTAAAGTTGAACATCTGACCTTTCTTTGGGTTAAGATTTTTCTAATTTTCTAAACCTGGATTTTTTTTTTCCCTCATTGGCTGTTGTCCTTTGAACCTAAGTCCTAAATGCAGAGGCTTGCTTGTGATCTTTTTGTTTGTTGCTTTATATTATAAGAAATTTTGCAGACTGAACTATGTCCTCCATGTTACCTACTCATCCTCCTATCACCATCTGTAATACCAAATAAAATCTGCCAAACAAGGAATTTCTCCTCTTCTTTAAAAATGTTTTGCTGCTAGAAGAAGGGACAAACAATGAGGCATATTGTTAAAATGCAGGTCTTAGCTGCCTCCCTATCTCTGTTTCAGTGGGATCAAGTTTAGATGTTATGTTTACTATGAAAATCAGATATTCTCATGCAGTGGTGTTGAAATGGATACCCTTAGGATTTGGACCTGTAGAGAGACATTAATGGTTCAGAACATAATTAAATGAATCTGTTACCTGGAGATCTGCCAGTGAGTGCAATTTCAGCAAGCCCAGGCATCACGAACTCCTAATCACTTTGATGAAAGATTTTTCAAAAAGTTTGCAATTCTGAAAAGTTTCTCATATTTTTTTAAACTCTAGTGAAAATACTTGCTTTTACAATATAATTTAGTTTATGAGAAATTTGACTGAAAGCTTTGAGGATTCATCTGCTGCAATGGGAAAAAAAGAGAACCCAGAGGCAGGCTGGGAAACTGCACAGTGTCACCTCTCTTTTGGACCCAAATGAGTCCACTGGTGCAAGGTGATTATCTGCTGAAGCATTAGCCACAGGGGAAGAAGACCTTATTTCTTGCCATGCCTCTTAGAGGTATGTTCCCATTTAATACTAACTGGCTTGATTTAAGTTTTTATGGGCATTTTAGGGATTATGAGGACTTTTCTGGTACATTACCCCTTTACCTGATTTTTGTATCATAGAGACAGTTTCTAGTCCTGAAAGGCACCTCTGTGGGTAAGAAGGGCAAGTTTGTCTCTTCAGGGCTTGGCAGCAGCAGATGAGAAGCCGAGGGCATCTGGCTGCCCTCACTGGTGCCATGCTGTGTTGGACTTGCTGCTAAGAAGCTGACTCCATCTCCCACTGTCACCAAGAATGCTTTTCAAGAACAGTCAAAACAAGTTTTCTTTATCTCTCATCCTGAGAGGTTTTGAGGCTCATTGCTTGAAGGCCTTGATGAGCCTTTCACACTGCCACAAATGACTGGCAGAAGAAATTCAAAGAGCATCTTTTCTAGCTAGAGTAATGCTTCAGATAACAGTGCAGCTGGGAGAGGAATATATTTGAACCCAGGCTCTCTGCTGAAATCAGTGGAGACAGAGGCCGCTGTCAGTGACTGGAGGCTCTGACAGCAAATTCATGCATGTAATTCTCTGACAAATGAGGCAGACAGGAGTTCTGCATTAGACCTTGTCTTAAGAGCAGGGACCGGGTTCATTGGCAGCAGCTCTGCTGTTCTTGAGTGTGCTGTGAAAATACAGTCAGCTGCTCTGCTGCCTCACCACATCTGCACATGGGGCCATCTGCAACAGGTTGCTTTGCTTTTTCTTGTTTTAAGATGCTCATGTTCGCTGTCTCTGGTTGCATTCTTGAGGAAAGGCATTGATTCCCGTGTAAGCTGGATTTACTTGCTGGACAGGTTGCTGGAGTGCAGCCCTCCTGCTGAGAGTTGTGCTACTTAACTTCAGGGTGGAGAGCAAGACTTCTCCGGTGGAATGCTTAAGGTACTGGCGGCGGTCACAAGCAGGGTTTCTGCTGTTTCACTTGTGAGAGCTTCCTCAGTGAAGGGGCTGTGGCCAGTAGTAGTGCTGCACATTACATCAGAGTCCTCTTGAATGCTACTCATATGTTTCTAGTGAAATTTAACTTAGTGCAAAATATACTTCTAGAAGACTGCAAAATCCAGGGATTTAGACCGTGACTAACTTGAAATTCCAGGGACGATCTAATTTATAGATTTGAAAGCAAGACTGTTAAATTCAGCTGATTTGACACATGCTTGCCACCTCAGCTGTTTTTCCCATTGTAACTCATATTTGGTGCTCTACTGTAATGTCACTTGGTTCAGGGTAGGAGTGGACTTCAGCATTGCTGGATTTCACAGAACCACAGAGTCATAGCATTCAGGGCTGTTTGGAGCCCAACTTTTAATTCATTTAGGCTTAGAGTAAGTCTATGGGTTGTGCTAACTTAACCTGAGCTGTATTGGTCATAATTGGCCAGGAGCAATGCAGATAACTCTGTACGTGCTGTAACATAACCCACATCTGTGAACTCTCTGCAGGGCCCTGCTCTTTCCCTGGGAAATCTTTAGTGAAGGTTGCTTCCTCCTGTGTGAGTAGAGGAGCATCTTTGTTCCAACAGACCTGTCTGAGGGCTCTGTCCAGCTGTCTGCATACCTCCTTTCAGTTTTCCACAACACGTGACATGTACTCTGGGGATGTCTCTTTGCAATCCAGGCACATTTTTAACAGGAAGAGGAGCCTCAAGAGAGGAAAGGTAGGTGCCTAGAGCTGGCCTGATGCTGAGGTTTGGTTAGCTGTGCCAGATGATTTTCCTATGACTAGTCCAAATGTTTACCTCTGTGAGTCAATTCAATCAGGGGTTTTACCAGAGCAGACAACCATGAAATGCATTTCCCACAGTTCTGTGGTTTGCTAAGGCAAAGCAGGAGCCCCCCTTTGGAAGAGCTAAGTCCTCTAGGGCTGAGAGTGTTGTTCGCTCTGCTTTTCTGAGTTATCCCCTGTCCCAAATCTACCCTTCCGTGCAATAAGCCAATGATCTTCTCTTTGAAGAAAAGCAGATACTGTGCTTTTTTTCACCCAGCCCAGAGTCTTACAGTCCTATTGCAACCTTCTTAGACTTGCCTGATTTTCTCCAGCATAAAGATAACTGTCTAGAAATCCCATACCCTTAGCTGGTGGACCTTCTAATTCCCTCTGTAGTTAAGACTCTTCCACTAGAAAATGCCTATCTTTAGGTTTGATATTTTCACACCAAATGCTTTTCTTTATGGGTTTCTGGGTGCCAGCTTGAAGTCTTTTCTGGAAATTATTGAGAAATTATTGAGATTTTTCTCGTCACTTTTTCTAGTTGCACGACTAGAATCTGCCAGTCTGGTGCTTAATGGTAGGGGAGGAGAGAAGGTCATCAAGTCAAGATGCCAAAGCATGGAGTGTGCATATGTGCAAAGGAGACAGATCTCCCTTGTAAAGCTGGAGAAGAAACCCTGAGTCAGGACAGCATGGCTGTCAGGAGTGGGGAAGTTGGATTGTTGGCCACATCTGCCTGTTCTCAGGGGCTGTCCAGGTCCTTCCCATGCAGTGAGTGCTGCTTGTGATCTGCCTGAGTAGCAAGCAACAAGAGGTGCTAGAGTCTTTACTCCACCTATCCCACCAACAGATATGCAGGGTCTGATTTTCTTTCAACTAGGGTCTTTCCAGTATGGCACATTGCTTTGAAACCAGGTGGGACTAGTGGGCTTGCAGTATTCCTTTACACACTTGGCTGTGGTGTTCCAGACTTGTGACAGAAAAATGAAATCCATCTCCTTTTTCCCCTTTGCTTGTGATAAAGGTTCTGCAGGGCAGGGTAAAGACAGTCCCAAGCAATAGGTGCTGAGTACACCTGAATGGGCAGAGCACAGCCTGAATGACACAACCCTGTTACTTGCTCCACATTTCCTGTGGGCTAAAATGTTCTTTTTCCTCTTGTCTAAGTTCCCAGTGGCAGCTGGCCACATGCACCACAAAGTTTGTTTTGTAAATGCACTGTTCCCTGAAATCAAGTTTTCTGGATGGTGGCCTTCCACCTGTCAAAATAATTGGTTTGATTTCTGCTGTGCAGTCAATGTTCAGCCTTACACAGTTTTATTTTAGTGGTTTTATGAGCGCTGCAATATTGCTCAAATGAACCCATCCAAGCAATAAAGCTTTCTCCATTGTAACAAAAATCCCCAGCTATTTCAAACGCTGCCACTTACTCATTCTTAGTGGAAACTTTACTTGTGCTTATCTTGTGAGTCACAATTCATCTGCTTCTTTCAGAAATCATCCAGGAAGGCAAGTAACTCAGTATCACTCTTGTCAAATGCTGCACTTCAGAAATTAAATAGCATGGATTTCATTAATGAGTAATTAACATGATTTAAGCACCCAAAAACATCTGCAGAAACTATCCGTTGATGCCATGGTTGAAGCTGCTTCCAAACAGCCTGTTTCTGTAGTCTCTTCCTATTCAGCATGGTGCCACCATCAGCTTTGGGCATAGCTGCAGCTTTGGGCATAGCTGCAGCTTTGGGCATAGCTGCTGCAGTGCTCCTGCACAGATGATGCCAAATCCCTGTTGCTCCACACTTAACTATGCCAGGTTTTGGCTCCCAGCCCCACTATGTTCCCCATCCTCAAAGGTCTCTTGGGCACATCTAAAGCACCTGGAAGTTGGTGCTGGTTGGCACTATTAACCCTTTCAGGAGCTGGGGTAATCACCATGTAGGAGCATTTATAACATCTGATTTCTGTTTGCCACTGTCGTGCTCTTGATCGCTCTTAATTAAATTTTCTTTTGCTCTCGTCTACAGCTGGTGTATCACATTTGGAGGCTGTTGCTTTTACTGATGCCAGGAGAGTCTGAATGGTCTTTTGTATTTAAGTGGAGGTTATTAAACAGTTTTATATTAATTAACTGTGATGAAGGGAACACATGGGCAAATGTACTTGAGGAGATCAGTTTATCCATATGGAAATTACATTGAAAGTTAAATCCATTACCCTAATTGTAAAATTCGACAGTGCTTAGCCAATAACTGTGGCATTGACTAAATCATGCATTTGTGCTTCAGAGCTGGGCAAATGCCTAATTTCCTTGAATATTCGCTCAAATGAAAAATTGTATTTGCCTCAGTTGCATAAGCTGCCTCATCATTTCTGAGAGTGTTTTAGTCAAATGAGTTTGGAGGCAGAAACAGTCCATGAAAGAGTAGGGTCTAAGAAGCTCTGAGAGCAGTCATTGCAGGATGGTCACTCTGAAAGACTGGCTGGGTCATCTTGACCCTCAGACTCTCTACTTTCAAGCAGGAATCTGTGTCTACAAAATAAAAGTCACTTACACTGGTCAGAAAAATGTCTGGAAGGTCCAGGGAACAATCATTTGCCAAAATGGCTTGTTGGACAATAGCAAACAACAAATAAATTAGAAGTTGTAAACTGCTCGTGGTTGATTCTGAACAAAAAGGGGTTGCATTTGTGGAATAAATGTGTTCACTTTGAGCCACTTGTTCAGGCTTAATTTGGAGACAAGGCTGATGCTTGTAGCTGCAGTGGACAAAACCCCTTTGCTGCAGCTCCCCTTTTCAAATGGTGAGGACAAAGTATTTATTCAGCTGTCAAGTGGAGAAAGAAAGCAAATTAGTTTTAGGCTGGAACACTGGACTGTGTTTGCTGTTGTATTTCTGCGGCCAGATGGTGACTTGGACAGCCCTGGGGAATGGGTAACAAGTTTCTCCAGGGCAAAGATCAGAAGCAAAAGGAAATATTCAGATTATCTTGCAGTTCCACGTCTTAGAGAGGAAAAGGGAGTGTGAGATGCATCGGGCTGTGTGAGGGAGGGGATTAGCCACTCCTTTTCTTCCGTTGTTGCTGGTGCTGAATCCTGGAGTCAGTGTGTGGTAGAGTGGGTTTGAGACCCGACTCCCCCTGCAAACTGCAGCTGTCCCTGGGAAGGACAGGGCAGCTCCACCAGCACCTATTGGGGCAGCTTGCTCAGTGAGGAAAGTCCTCAGCCTCCCCATGGCTCTTCTAATGACAGCAAATTATTTGGGCACCTGTTTCACCAAGGAGTCAGGGAAGACCTTGTGGAAGGAGATGGGTAAGGTTACGTAACAATAGCTACATTTGGCTTGTGCTCCCAAAGTGTTTAAGTCCCACTTGTCTGGCCACAGTGCTGGCTCCTGCCTCAGTTTCCCTGGTTTGGCAGTTGGTTTCAGGTGCTCTTTAAATGAGCTGTGGTGGAGTTGGTAGGTAACCAAGCAGATGAAGTGTCTCAGCTATACCTACTTAGGCTGCTCAGCCTGCTAAACACGGTTCAGGCTCCCAGGGCATAAGAAGGTACCAAAAGCTCTCCAAGAAGCTCCAGGACTGTGAGTGTCTGAATGTCTAGGCAGGAAGAAAAGTCTCTCTAGTGGCACAAAACATTCTTCATGGAAGGAGTTTTAATTCCATTCAAACATAACTTAGCTTCCCATGTAAGTGTTTTCATTTTGAGTTAATTTTTATCCAGTATAAACAAGGTGGAGGGAAAATGAGAGGATTAGGAAGGCTGAAGGGGAGGAGTGGCCTGGCCGGGTTGTGGAGAGCTGCAGGCTCTCCCTGGGAGCCCCAGCTGAGCAGGGCAGGGAGCTGCTGCAGGGCAGCACAGCAATAGTGCATGGCCCTGTCTGGAGCAGCCTGGGGTGCACTGAGGCTGAAGAAATTAGACTCTGCAGGTCAGAAGGAAAGGAATGTCAGCCAAGGGGGGCTGTGAGGTTGGTACTGTCTACTAGGACAGCAATGGGTGAACCCAAGCCAGCTCTTACAGTTTCCTTATTGCCTGCCAGTTCACTTTCCTTCTTCCTTCTCCTTTCTCTTTCCTTCCAAAAGAGAGACAGGGAGGGAAGGTGATTTTTGTGAATTGAGAGGAATGTAATAGTGCAACAGGCACCTGTTAGGAGTAGATCTTGATCCATCAGATTGACAAGAAATCAAGTGCAAGGGGATGGGGATAGTTGGTACTAAGCATTACTCAATTTATATACTGGGAGGGGAGAAGTCTTAGACCATGTGTGGGCACTGGGCTAAACAACAGAGACACTCACATGGCCAGAATACCCATGTACCCTCTTCAGTATTTAATTTTCACTTGCCTCAGTAAAAGCACTGTACTCGCAGGGCTCTTTCTCACTGGAAGAAACCCATGAGATGACACAGGTTGTAGATAACTTTTTTCTTTCTTGTATCTCTCATTTATGTGTCTTTTTACCCTAGGGAACAGAAGTGATTTTTACAGCCCACAAGAAAAGACCCCTTTCAGTCTTCTCAGTCCTTCCTTTTATCCAGAGAATGTTGATACCCCTAAGCATTAACTCTCAGTTGAAAGGTTGGTGGAGAGGTTGGGTGAGATTGTCCCCTTTTTTGCAATGCCTTCTTTAAAAACAAGATGCATCACAGTATAAAAGTAATGTTGCCACTTCCAGATGAGCGGGCAGTGTCCAGGGGAAATACAGGGTGTTTGGGAATGATGCTGCCTGTGCTTCTGCTCTGCCAGCCATACCACTCCAAATACAGCTGGCCAGCAGAAGATTTTGGTCCATTAAGTGCTTTGCAGCTGATGTCTGTGGCAGCCCTGGGTTTGCTTAGCTGTACCCACCTTCCTCCTCTCGTGAACTTCCCTGTGAGGCCAGTGTCCTCCTTCCCTGCACAAGCATTCACAGCTGATGTGGAGATGACACATCTGCCTGTCAAGCCTCTGGACCTTGGGACTATCCTGAGTTATTGCAGCTAGTCAGCTTACTCTGAATAGGAAAAACAGATTCCTGCAGGGAATTTGGGGTTCAGAATTCTTCCTTTCTTTAATTTATTTTTCTTTAAGTAAATTGAGGGAGCTTCAGCTATTCCACTGACAGGAAATGCTGAAGGATATATCTCAAATCATTTGCTCAGATCTCCAGGGTATGGGGGTTTATGAAAGGTTTTTCCTATAGACTCTCCACCAGCTCTGGGAAACATCTGTTCTGCATTCTGAATGCATTTCCCCAGCAGAAATTGTTTTAATAAAATCATCACTTTTTCTGTGCTTAGAAAACCCAGTGAAATAAAGTTTTTTCCTATGCTAAACAGTTCTTGACCACTGGTTAATGAAGTTAAAAACTGCATGTAACATTGTTTGACTTATGCTGTTTTTCCAGGAGCTTCTCTGATGGTCATAGTATGACAGAACTCACCAGAACTGAAACTGTAGTTATTAAACTAGTGTTTAATGTTAACTGCACTGCTTGGTTTTGTTGGTGCTTCATTGCAGTCTCTGTTTGAAATCCAATCTCTAAGCCGGGGCATATGAATAGCCTATATATTGAGTGAGACTATGAAAGCAGGGTGTTCTAACACATAAGGTAGGGGAGGTGAAATTGTTAATAATTTTTCAAAAGTATTTTTTTAATCACTGCGTTGTGACCCAGCTCTGAAATGGCCTTTTCCCCACAGTAAGATACATTAGAAAAAGTCTTGCTGTGGTTCGATTCACCTGAGAGCAAATAATTATGTGCACAGCCAAGTTACTCTCTGCTAAATCAGAAAAATTGGAAAATGTGTCAAAGTCCTCAGTGCTCATGGTGGACTCCTTTGTCCTCAGCAGAGGTGGTGAGCATATGGGTGGTAGCTATCTTCAAAGTTCAGCTGTGGAACCCTTTCCCTGTGTGGACAGCAACCAGGAAAGGGAAAGGAAAACTCTATGAACATGAAGAGATTCTTCACTGATCTGGAGAGGAAAAAGTATCCTGGCTTGGACCTGTTCTGAAAGTGGTTTTGATTTTAATGGGAACTTTTACAGTTAGGGAGGTGTTGCAAGCTTCATCCCATCCAATTTCCCATGTAAGAATATTCTGTGTTCTCAGACTGCAATTTTTCAGACAACTACAATTCCTATTGTCACTAGTTGGGTTTTAGACAAACATTACAGATAGGCATCATTTGAAAATGAAGCTTGACTCAGAATAGACTGATGTTTCTCCTTTGCTTTCATTTGGGTAACTCCTCTTGCCTCAGAGTAGCATTTTCCAATGAAAGCTCAAAGATGGATGGTGCTAAAATGTTTTGGACGTCAGCTGCCCCTCAAGCAGCTTTGAGTTCTTAAATGGAGCCAATAGGAGGGTGGTAGGTATTTCTGGGCCAATTACATGCATTCTGATTCACCAGCAGGCTGCTTCACTGCTTTGCCTGGTTTTCCTCTTCATTTTTCAGACAAGAACCCCTTCATGGTCCATAAACAAATGGAAGAAGCACAGAAGCTTTAGTTGGCAAGAGATCTGATTGTCCCCTCTTTGGTGATTCAGACTACCTGGGCTTAAGCAAAAAAACCAAACCAGAACATGCACAGCAATACATACCTTCAATCCTGAATTGCATCTTGTAGAAGACACATTTTCAGGTCTGATATATTACTACTTCTCCAAGTCCCACCCTCTCTTACTGGAAGTCAGGGTACTGAATGGAGTCTGCTTCTTGCTCTTCCTTCAGGCTGCACATCTTTTGCCTGTGCTAGTGGCGCAATAAACTACAAACAGTATAGTTCTGGCAGCATGCTTTGCGCACTCTCTCTCTTAATATCTTGTCCTTTATTTTGGTTTCTGCTGAGCAACTTGGACTTCATTTAACAAAATTGGATTTTCATTTTCCTCTCCTGGGAGAATGAGAGAAACTGCTTTCTTCACAAAAATGCCCCAGCCTGCTGCTTCTGCTTCGCTGGACCCTTACTTACCACCTCAGGCTGCTTCTAGTTCCTGAAAACAGTTTATACACCTGTTCTTCAGCCATGCTTGCAGACATGGTGGATTTATCTCAGATTTGTGGTTCTTTCAAGCTACTGGACATTTCCTTCAGTGAGCCAAGCTCCCTTGGCAGTGCTGGTCTGTGAGAAACAGAAAAACAAGTTGTTGTACAAGTGCACTGTAGGCAGAAGATGAAATATTCCCCAACCTGGGTAGATAATCTCTTTTGCACCTCTGCCAGGTCATGCACAGAAACTAAGTTACCTAGTTAGGGAGTCCAGTGGTGTTCTGCTGGGGTTGCAGCTGTTAAGTAGGACAAATTATTAGGAAGAATTGAATTACAAAAATGTGGAGGTTAAGAGGGTTTACAAGACCTAGTATCACTCTCTGCATGGAGACATGACCTAATAAATTCTGTATCTTCAGCTGATTGTGGGAGAAGCAGACAAAACTCAGGCTGAAGAAAGATGAGTGCTGGTCTAGCACAGCAGTGAGTGGAAAGGAGTGAGGATGAAAGTGATCTTGGGGGCCTTGTTAACTGCTGGAAATCCATTAAAGTCAATGTCATGTCTTTGTGGGATACCAAGCCTGCTTTTATTGGCTTTCCACAGAGCACAATGTCAAACTGGAAATCTCCCTTCTCCTCTTCAGTGTTTCCAATGATAATGGGCTTCAGTACATACATGGGCATTTCATGCTCTGGAGCAGTAACACTGGAATATGTTCTGCTTTTGGATGTGACAGAGTAGTCCTACAGAGAGGTACCACTTCAGGAATGTGTTTGGGGGACAGCAGGACCTGCACATTATCTGCAGCCTATGTGCAGCTGCTTCCAGATACAAGGTGCATTTCTTGGCTTCCTTATTTATTGTTAATGGCATATCAGTTCTTCTGGGATCCTACATTAGGCCTCTCGGAAAGAATCAGAAGAGGACTAAATGTCTGTCACTTTAATTTTTGGGATATCTTTAGGCATCATGATGATAGGAAATGTCTAAAAACTCAAGTGGATCAGAAAAGGGTCTTCTAAAATTGTCATGTTTGATTCCAAACACCCTTGTGGGACGCAAGGCTGGGGGTGCTCCCTGTCTGTATGAGTAAGATAAGAGTTTGAAAATATCTGGTATATGTGCACCCCCATATCTGGCCTTCGTGTAGTGCTCTCCCTTTTCATGGGCTACTATAAGACAAAATATGCAAAGATGTTGTAGATTTCATTAGTCACACTAGTTTATTCAAACCTCTTCTTTGCATAAGAAACCAAGGCCTGCACTGATCTCTGGGAAAGAATGTGCTCACAGCTTGGAAAAGCCGTGTGCTCGAATGGCACCGCGGCACAGCAGAGGTCAGCAGCTCGGGCACAGGAGAGGGGCCCGGCTCTAGGGTTTGGTGCCATCATTTGCAATTCAATCCCATGGAGCTCCCTCTTAGGGGAACAATTCACTAAATACAGAGTTGTTCTTTTTCCCTAATTCACCATATAATTCACCTCCTAAGTTCAATTAAGAAGCAATCTGTTTGTGACTGGAAGCAAGCTGCATTTATTTAGAAATACAAAATTATCCTTTGCCTCAGCAAAGACTGCATGCCTTAATAATTCTGGTGATGAATGGCTAGTTGGGGTTTCCTTTAAATGGAATGAGATATTGTGTGAAGAATAGCATACTTTGCAGGGGTGGGGGTGGGAGAAGTCCTGGGGATGTAAAACTGAGAAGAGGACCTTTGTTGAGCTTGGGCTTAAGGAAGTGACGAGGACTGGGCATGAAAGAAAACAAAGGGAAATCTTAGGATGGGACATTGAAGCTGGAAAAGAGTGATAGAGTTCAGAGCAATCCATCTTGTTGAATCAGGCTTGTTCCTGTTCACACATCTAGTGGCTTTTGTCCAGCCAAGCTCTGTTAAACTATGGCACTTCCTTTGGGAGACAAACCCCTGATTTACTGTGTCTCTTGGACCAGGACGCTCTAACCTATATCCAGCTGAAAGTCTGGGTATTTTATTTTCTTCTGAATTGTTTTGTAACTATCTTTCATCATGATTTTCATGATACTCATATCAGTTACAGTAGTATAATGCTGGATATTTGTTACCATCCTCTCAGTCCTCCTCCAAGTTGCCAGAGATATCCCTTTTCCCCCGTCCTTGCGCCATTGGACGGGCTGGAGAAGGATTTGCTAGAAGCCAGCTCCAGAGCAAAGGAGAGTTTTCCAGCTGGCAAAGCAAGACTGCTTCAGTGACTGGAAGATGTCCAGCTGTCTTGAAAGTGAGACATCCCTCTTGGAAGTGTCCACACTGCATCCAGCAGTGCTGTATGACCAACAGTGTATTCTTTTCTGCATGTGGTGGTTTACCATGCTTTTCATGCTCTATCTTGCCACCAACACTATAGAAACTTGCTCTTGCAATACCTCTACAGAGATCAGCTCATTCAGCTCCTACTCTCATTAAATCTCCATGAAATTAGCCTTCCCTAGAAGAGACTTTCTGCTTATTCAGCATATGGAGAAACTTAGGCATGGTATGGTAATGAGTTGTAAGGTGTCACTGTAGGCTAGGAACAAATCCAGGAAAAGTGCCTAGCTTTATCAAGAGTTTAGTCCCTGCTCCCTGAACAGGGAAAGCAGACAGTTTCTGTGGCCAGCAGACCCCCAGCTGGCATTACTGGTAGCTGCTGTCCTTTCCACATCAGAGCTCTGCCAGCCAGCTCACCAGAGATGAGTCTCTGCTCTTTTTTCCTTTGCAGGAGGCCTGGGAGAAGAGGTGTTAAGTGAAAATGCCACTTCAGCCAACCACAGTGACAAAGGAGTTAAAAAGGGTAATGTGGTACCCCACCCAGACCTTTGGGTATCTTTTATTTACCTTTCTTACCCTCTGTAAAAACATATTTTTGTACTGTTTTGTACATGTGTGTGCCTCCATGCCTGGGAGATCAGCCCTGCCCAGGCATTTTTTGCTGTTGGTGAACTCTCTGAAGGGTTGGGTTTGCCTTGTATAATGTGGTGGGTTGACCTCATCCAGAAGCCAAGCACCCAGTCACTATTCCCCTCCTCCAGCAGGAGAGGTGAGAAAGCAGGAAAAGCGAGAGTGAGAAAACCCATTGGATGAGATAAAGACAGTTTAATAAGTGAATGAAAGGGGAAAAAATAACCAAAGTGATATAGAGGCAACAACTCACCCCCACCCACAAGCAGCCCCTGCTAGAAGAGTGTGTCAGGCCTCTCCAGGGAGGAGAATTTAACAAATTTCAGTTGTTAAAGGCAGAAAACTACCTGCTAAGGAGCAGTAGGTACCTGCACACCAAGAGCTGTGGCAGGACTGGTGAGGAGAATTTGGCCAAGAGTGTGTGTTGCTGGCAAGGAGTGGAAGCGTTGTGGCACAGAGGTGTGGATCCAGAGTCCCCTGTGCAGAGCTGCTGCTGCACCAGGCACAGGGGAGCCCAGGGCAGACACCTCCTCACTTGGGTTTGCTATCAGGATCCATCCATGTGCAAATCCACAGAGGTTTTGGGCAGGCCCGGGAGCAGTTTGTGACTAGAAGACAAGACTACTTGTATCTTGGGATCCTCTCTCTTCTTCTAGCTGTGGCCCTTTTAATGCCAATGCCTGTGCTGGTGCCTGGTACCACCAGTACCAGGTGTATGCGGGAGGGCGATTCTTCCTTTCTTGGGAGAACCCTCAAGCTCAGAGCATCTGCCTTCCAGGATCCAGCAGCTGGCTTGGGGATGGGGCAGCTTCTGAAATGCCAGGAAGGTGCTTAGGAGTAAGAGGAACAAAAGGCAAATTCCCAGTTTTGTCCTGCAGCTCAGAGCAAGATCTTCAGCAGGAAGGGCTTGACCTAGTGAAGCAGGAGGGAGGTTTAAAGTTCATTCTTTTCATTCCCTTACACTGCCTGAATTTCCTTCCCATTGTATTGATCCCCTCAGCCTTGACAGTAGTGGTTTGCTTACTGGTGCCTCAGCTGGAGGGATGAATAGGGGAAGAGGCTTTCAGCAGCCCCCCTGGTCACTAGAGGAAGGCCTTAGCAGGACCTGTGCTTTTTAATACCCTGGCAGCCCATGTCTCTGACTTGGAGAGCAAAGCTGTGGCCGGTCTTGCTGATTTACATACAAATTGCCATCCTCATGGGCTTCACAGCGGTGGCTGCTGAGCCACCATCAGCAGTGCTGCTCCTCAGGGTGACAAGGACATTCACCTTGGTGTGACCCTTTAGGCCAGCATTTCCTGAAGGTCTAGCAAGCCCTGTACTCTGTTATTCCTTTGCCCTAATCCAGCTGGTGAGTTGGCTGTGCAACACAGGGAGCTTATCTAACAAGTGGTGTCTGAGGTTTGTAAAGCTCAGCTGGACTGTGGCTGCTTTGAGGGTTTGAGTTGCCCATGGCACCTCAATTAGGGGATGAACAACCAGGAAGCTTTGAGTAAAGGATTTTTTGAGTACAGGTGCCAGCACATTAAAAGTGCAACTCATGTAGGCATAACCAGTATCTGAGCAGAGCTGCAGCAGCACGAATGCAGGGCAAGGGACAGGGTCTGCCTAGAAGCCTGTATGGATCCTCTTGCAGATTTCAAGGCCAGTGCTGAACACCACACAGCCAGGGCTCCTCTACCCTTTGTAACAAGGAATGAGATGGATTCTGCTTTCCCTTTTGTATTTTTGCTCCTTTTCATTAAAATGAAGAGATTCAGCATGGATGGAGAGCTGCGCTTCTGTTTTTCCCATCGTGAGCATCCCTCCTCCAGCAGAGACTGTCCGATCTTTATAGATTTCCAAACCACCCAAGACCTGGTATGTGAAACCAAAGTAATACTTTTCAGCCTTGAGTACAGATTTCAGAGTTAGGAGTCTCTCACCTTCTTCCAAGGACAACTCAAATGAGTAGTTGTTGCTGTGAAGCTATTCCTAATAGAAGAAACCATTCTCTGCAGATGAGTGGATAGGTAGGGCAAGTTGAGAATATACAGTGGCATCTAGGCTTGATTCCCACCTTCTGTTCCCCTTAAGTACTGTGTCCCCATCTGTGAAGTTGCTGTTGCAGAGAGGGAGTAGCTAGAGACAGGGAAGGATGTGCTTTTACATTCTAATGGAAGAACAGCTTTGGCATGGTGCATATGGAAGCTCCAAAAAAAGAAGGGTCAGTTTTCTATAGATTAGCAGTCTCAAAGTCCCAAAAAAATTGATGGCAAATCTGGCTATGACTTCTGGTTTGGTTTAACACCTTGCTTTTTCTTTTTATCTTTTTCTGAAGCTCCAGGGTATTGCCTGAGGGCTGCAGGTGGAACTAAAGAGGATTTAAACAGTGTTGCCACTCTGTCTTGCAGACGGCAGGCAGAACACAACGCTTGCAAGGAGCCCGAAGAGGAAGGAATACAAAGAAGAGTCTGGGATGGATACACACTCCTCTCCCAGAGTGCGCAGGGCAACCACATCCAGGGCTGAGAGGATCTGGCCGGGGGGGGTCATCCCCTATGTGATCGGAGGAAATTTCACTGGTCAGTAGTGAAAACACTGCTTTCTGTTTGCCATGGGCTTTGTGTCTCAAACTGGGTAGGAAATCTCTGGAGCAGAGTTCTCCCACAAAAGACTCAGGTCCTTGAGAATCTCTCACCTGAGGGAGGGTGGGCATGTCATTGCACCAGGAGTTGTGCACTGTGGAAGCCTGAAGCTGAGATGTGCAGTGAAATGGTTCTTCTCTTGGAGTCCGAGAAATACTTGAGTGACTGAGTCACTTTTCTTTAGAGGCCAGCACCTGTGAGCTCTGTTTGCCCCGTTTTTCCAGAAGAGAATCCTCTCTGCTGTTGGAAGAGCAGGAGCAGAAGTACTCTGGGTTCCTGACAATAGCTTTGCCTTAGTTTTGAGGAGCATCTGTAGCACTCATGAGATTCCTGAGTCTTGAAAGATGTGTGTGGTCATTACTTCATGTCATGACAGCAAATTTTGCACATCACTTAGTAGCTGGTGTTCAGATCAGAACACCTGGCAGCTCTGCCAGAATGGCCTGTACCTAGAAAGGTGACATGTTTTATACTCACAAATACTGATGTACTTAATCTGTAAAGTTTTTCTACCTGTTTAATTAGAGCAGTAAATTAATCAGGCACAAGGAGAGAAAAGATGATACAGGAAGGTAATGCTGTAGCTGGGAGTGGGCCCCATAGTCCAAGGGGTATCTACAGGCACAAGAGTGGCTGTTTGAAAGGTTGACTGTTCCCATATCCAGATGAAATCATTTAGAGATTTTCCTGAAAGCCAGGCCTTCACTGTTTGCTCCTCTTGATTTCTTTTCCAGGAACCCAAAGAGCTATCTTTAAGCAAGCAATGAGGCACTGGGAGAAGCACACTTGTGTGACCTTTGTGGAGAGAACTGATGAAGAGAGCTTCATTGTGTTCACGTACAGAACATGTGGGTAAGTGAGGCACACATTCCCTGCAGCTCTCTATTGCAAACAGCACTTTCAGTGACACGTGGCTTTGTAAGTCTAGCCCAGAATAGACCAATGGCTAACTTGGAGAATCTGTCACAGAGATGCAGCTGGTCACTTTCAGTGAGGATTGTTAGGATAGTTTAGCATTTGCTCCGAAGGTGCTAAGCCTTTCTGGATTCTTTTTTCCTGGGATAACACTTAAGTGTACATGTGCGTGTTTATAGATACACTTTTTTCTTTATGTTTGCTTTGTACTTACATGTGAGTAGATATAGTGTATATAACTGCTGGCCTGTCCTGAACCCTGCCAGATGCCATGCTCTCTTCCTGTGTTTTAGGGTTCCTCGACTCACTGATGTGCTGCATGGGTTTCTGGGTTTTCTTTTCCAGGTGTTGCTCCTACGTGGGTCGCCGAGGAGGGGGCCCTCAGGCTATATCCATTGGAAAGAACTGTGACAAGTTTGGTATTGTGGCTCATGAGCTGGGTCATGTGGTGGGTTTCTGGCATGAGCACACACGGCCTGACAGGGACCAGCATGTCACTATCATCAGAGAGAACATACAGCAAGGTAAAATCATGCTTCAGGTTATTCCACCTGGCTTTTGGCTGGGTAGAAACCCTTCTTGCTACACTTGTGGAAAATGCAGGTGCTCTGAGGGTTGGGATGGAGACAAAGAAATATTGCTGTCCTTGTCTAGAATAAATAGCTATATGAATAGAAATTTTGGATGTCCAGCTGGAATTGTTGAAACAGAGGAGCATATCCATTTCATTCTAGGCTCACACAGGTAAAAGTTTTCTTTTTTTTTATTCTCTAAGAGTGGTTTGTTTCTTTTCCTTTTTGTTTGTCATCACAGGTCAGGAGTACAACTTTTTAAAGATGGAAGCTGGGGAAGTGAACTCACTTGGAGAGACCTATGACTTTGACAGCATCATGCACTATGCTAGGAACACGTTCTCCAGGTGATAATTCAAGGTTACATGTCCTTAGGACCATTTCTGGTAGTTGTGGTTGACTCTGTGGGATATATAGAGCCTAGAAGAAGACCTCTGATTTATTGCTGCATTGCAGGGCTCAAAAAATATTTGGAAAAGCAAGGGTGGCTGGTGGACTCCTGTTTTCCCCTTTCCACTATATTTACTCAGTAATAATACTGGTAATCCCAGAGAGTTTCCAAAGCCTTGCTGACATTCTTTGCAGCCTTCCCAGGCAGCACATGTGTATCTGTGTGCATTTCTGCCCATGTGCACGTCGGGTAATACTAAAACAAGCTTTGAATCTCTTGGTTGTCCAGCTTATGCTCTGGAGTCACAATACAGCCATCAGAGTCTCTAGTGGCTGTGCCGAGGGGGAATTTAACTCTAGATCATGATCTTTAATTGCTTGGGTGTTTTTTTTACCCATTTATGCATGAGCTTTCGATCATGGCCTCTGCAGCTATGTGGTTCTGTGTGACTGGGTTTTTTCATGGAGGAGTTATCAGTCCTGCCCCAACGAAGTGCCAGTTTCTGCATAGGCTGTTTGTCCTTGACTCCCATCTCATACCTCCAGATGGAGCCCATTTTCTGATCAGACTGCTCTGAGAGTGATATAAACATAGAGGTGATATAAACATAGTTATGTCCTGTATTTGGAATGAGAGTTACTGGATGACCAGATTCATTTTGCTGCATTATTAGAAATTTTCTTCCATAAATCCGACTATTGCTCTTTCCCAAGAGCTTTCTGTCACTACAGACTGCGAGTAAAGGAGTTGGAAGGTACAGTGGAAGTATTCACACTCTTGGAAAAAATTTTTTGCAAAAATTAAAGATGTCTTTGTGACTTTTAAAATTTTCTTACTCCCCAGTTGTATTGAAGGGCCAAGCCTGTTGTTTTGTGCTTTTCTTTTGACAACTTCACACCAACCAGTGGAAAATTGTCAAACATGCTGAAATGCTGCTTGTTGTGGCAGGAGGAGATGGTGTCTGGGCAAGGGTGTTTTGCAGACTTCGCAGATATCCAAAGCAAACAATTTTTCTTCCCTTGAAGCATCTGCTGGACCCTCCCAGCATTTGCTAAACTCTAAATGGTTAGAATTGTCTTGCACAAAAGCAGGATTAAGTTATTACCACAATTTATATTGTGGATGCCTTTGAGTCTGTGTCTCTTGAAAACTAGGGTCCTTCAGAGCACTGCTGGGCCAAAATGGGATAAAAATGGCAAGAGTCCTACTAGATTTAAATTGGTGCTTGATAGGATTTTTAAGCCTGTTTTCTTTAAGCTCTTTGTCTCTGCGACCCACCCTTACCCCAGTTGCAGTCTTTGTGCAGTAATTGAACTGAGCACTAAGTGCCTCTGTAGGCTGATTGTGTTCTCACCACAAATAAGCAGTGCTGGAATGGGCTTTTACTTTGCCAAGACCTGTCTTGACATCTGCTCCCCTAAGGGAGCAATGCATTGACCAGCCAGACAGACTGGTGGGTGTATGCACCTAACCTTCCCACCTCACTGAGGTTTGCCAGTGCTGTCCAATTGCAACCCAAACTGACAAAAGCACAGAGGCCATGAAGATACTAAGTTCCAGCAAGTTTCATTAAGATCGGTGGCTAGGAAAGGGAGAGAGTTGCTGTTTGGGCCTGCACTGGGTGTATTAATACATAAGCAGACACCAGAAAGTCGATGTAAGGTGGTGTGAGCACCTGACCAGTGGAGATGGGATGCGTGAGTGAGCAGGGGAAGGACACAGAGTCATGTCTGTGACTTACTCTTCTTGTAGCAATTCTTACCTGGCACTTAGTACAACCTAGTTTTTAACTTCAGTCAATATTGATGATAGTAAATCATATGGTGCTTGGCATGGTCAAATGCTGCTGTAAATCCTGGGCCCTTTTTATTCTAAACTTTTTACCTAGGACAGAAAGGTACAGCTTTTCTGAGATTTGATGAGTCCTAGCAGTGGAAATTGTTTCCAGTGGTACTTTTGAGAATTGGTGTAGAGTCACTCTTTTCCATTTCATAGCAAAATATGCCTCTCATTTTTGTCTGTGGCTAATAGAAATAGGAGTATGGCACAAGGGACTGTAATGACATCAAGAACAAGTTTTTACCATTGGAATTTCTGTTCTCATCTTTGCTGGAAATTTGCCTGTTTTGCAGAGTGTGGCTGCAGGCTTTTATTTCCTGGTGCATTCCTTACAACATGGCAGCAATCTAAACTGAATGTTGCCGTATCATAGAACAATTTCCTTTACAGCTGTCAAGACCTATAAATGGCAACTTAGCAAGAAGAAAGTTTAAACCTTCACAAAGCCCTAAGCAAGTAGCTGGTTACCTTAATTCAGTAAGTGGCTTGTTAGTAGGCGTGACAGCACAGTCTGGAGTTACAAAACATGACCTCTGCAAAGTTTGTGTTCAAATTAGGATGTAGGTAGCACTGCCTCCATGCCCAGGGGGCACATCTTGTATTTGCAATGCACTGTCCTAATCCTGCACAGGACATACATAGATCCTCCACAGGTTTTACTGCATGAAGAGTCATGTTGTCTCTCTTCTGCACATGGAGATGTAAGGTAGCTGCCTGTGGCTGGGTCTTTAACCTGCCTTGAATATCTGTTTCTTTGAGTGTTGTTTAGGCACCTGTATTTGTTACCCTATCTACTGGGACATGACTGTTTAGCATCTGTTGAGATCAGCTGATAATTTCATAGCATTGGCCTGGCACTTTGCATCTTCAGGGTGCCATGCAGATGCTACTGACTTGTGTGAGTCTCTTGTCAGAGTCTGTTGTTCTTCACTGGTAGGAATGGTGGGGTGTTGTGCTTGGCTTACAACTGCATTGGGCAGCTAATGCATGTTTTGCCTGTGCCTGGACAGGAAGAGAATGGGGCACCCAGGATTCATGGGTTCTTCTCCTACCTCTGGGAGAAGAGTTTAGATATTTTATTCAAGCATGGTTCCAGTGTTGGACTTCCTGAGCTGCTCTGTTTAATGATGTCTGTTTGTTGTTTTTTAACTTTTGAGTCAAAGTATTTGCACTTTTAGAGGCACTCACCAAATGTACAACTTTACACTCCAAGTGTTTTTAAGCAGATGAGGTTTGGGTGGACAGGATGGGACTTCTGGGACTTGTGTGGTTTGGTCCAGACAGATTCTCCTGTTCTTGGTTCCTTTGATGGCAAAATGAGAGAAACTGTACTTACTGCTCTGTAGTTGGGAGTCATGTTCAGCAGTGCATTTAAAAGAAAAAATTTGAAGGAGAAAAAATTCAATTGGAGGAAAAAGCAAAACCAAAAATCTTACTGCCTCAGCATAGAGTACAGCCTTCTAGAAGAAAATGTGTTTGGCAGGTAGCAAGGGTAGTTTGAAGTTATGGGTTGTTTGCGTTGTGTGAGCAGTGCCTGAGGTATACACTACGTGCAGAAAGCTGAGGGCTGTGAGTGCACAGTTGTGAGGGCTGGAATGGGAAAAAGAATCAAAAGTTTGCATGTACAAGTGGTGGTTTTTCTATTAAACTCTGTCATTCTTCCCTGGTTGAGCCTGGAGATCTGCAGAAAGCATTTCAGAGGCCACAGAAGTATGTCCCTGCCAAATGCTGTGTTCTTCTATGAACTCCTGAGGAGGCTTGAAAATTTACTGTGAGCAAACTGACCTGTTTCCATGCTTGTGGTGTTTCTGGAATTGGAGGACTTATTTTCAATACATAAACTAAAATAAATTCAGCCCAAGGCATGCAGTTGGCATTTAGAATAACAAACTGAATTTATAAATTGAAATTTGAGGGACTCACCTCAGATCTTATAAGTAATGATTTTGATGCTGATCATGAATTTTTCTACTGCTGAAAAAATGACAGCATCTCCCTTGCAACAGCTGATTCCAGTTTTCAAAACAGATTAAATTCCTTTCCCTCTATTTCTTTCTTCAGTTTGAATATTTACAAAACAATTTCCCCCCTTCCCTCTCCGCCTCTGGACTAGGCAGCACTAAAATCATTGCTTCTGCCCTGATTTCCCATTGGGCTCTCTGGACAGTTATATCCTGTCCTTCAGAAAGAGCAGTCTGCCTCACTGAGCTGATGATGAAGGTTAAGCTCGGTGTTAGCCTTGGCATCCCCAAGCCTGTCTGGCATTCAGGGGTGTAGTGAAAGTTTCTTGTAGACTGGACAGCCTGGCTGCAAGAGCTTGGATTTTGCCAACCTGGAGTTCAGGTTTCTGATTCCCTCCCTCCTTCCCTACAGTCCTAATGCTCCCTTGGGGTCTCTTTTTGTGTGCAAGCTCTTGCTTGGCTACATGGACTGCATTTTGATAGAAGTGAGGCCTCAGCTTAAATCCTTCACTGGACTGAGATCAGAAGTGCAGTAAAGAGCTCCTGAGTGTGAAGCACATGGAAGAAATAGTAGCAAGTAAAAAGAGGCAGCGACAAGTGGAGTTACTAGCTTGGAAACTCATACAGAACAGAGGTAGAGCACATGATCTTTTCCTCTTGTCTGTGGCAGCCCCAGTCACTGCCAGCCCAACCCCATCTGCTACAGGGAAAACTCCCCTTCCCTCTGCTTCTTTGGCTTAAACGCCAGATCTGTGCTCCTGCTGAGCCAGATGTGCCATGAACTGTCTGCAGGAATATTTCATTGCTTTTTCTGATTTATTGCAAGGAATGTGCTACCTCAAACAGAGGCAGCAGCAATTTTGAGATATCCAAGAGGAATTTGGCTTGGCAGACTTGCTTTGGAAGTTTGGACATTTGGAAGCTGTCTGCTATAGTGAGAAGGCTGTCTTGAGATAGTTAGCAGTTATTAGAAGCTGAACCACTTCCCATATATCCCATTGCTTGTTAGCGTGGGATATATGGCCAGGTGGATGGGGTGTGGGAGGCCTGCCAGCTCTACTTTCTGTTCCTTGTGTCACTTTCCCTACTTCACTGCTCCGTGTCTCTCTGCTCTTCCCTTTAGAGGAGTTTTCCTCGACACCATCCTTCCCCGTCGTGATGACAACGGGGTCCGGCCAACTATTGGTCAGCGTATTCGCCTGAGCCAGGGAGACATCGCTCAGGCAAGGAAGCTGTACAAATGCCCAGGTAAATATGGCTTGGGGAGGTGGATCCTGCTTTATCACAGACACATGGTTCATGTGGAAGGCACTGGTGTTCAGGAGCACCTTAACAATCCCTTTGAGGAAAGAGACTTGGGAAACAGGCTGTCAAATGCTTTGGGCTGGAGCCGTGGGGGAGAAGTGAACATGCCTAAGATGTGTCTCCTGTTAACACTTTGCCAGTATTCTTGTTGGGTTTAGGGCTTCAGATTGGTCCAGTGTGGGCTCTGTTAGTAGAAAATTAAACCGATGTACAAGGCTACGGGCAGAGTGGGGATTGGGCGTTAGCAAAATGGTGGAAAGATGTCTGGTAGACCGAGGCCCTGGAAAGTGGTGGATAGCTGGCGTGCAAATCCACTGTTTTTCTGTATCCAACTTCAGGCCAGAAAGTATGAGTCCATAAGGGTCTAGAATGAATTCTGAGGGCTTCAGGGTCTATATGTTTGAAGATTACTGCTTTTAGCTTATAATGGGTGGTATAACTTTTAGGTCTGTTAGTTCTAATTAGCTTTTTTTTTCTTTTTCCCTCATCATTACATTTTTCTTTTTGCACTCCTCATTATCTCTAAATTGATTTTGATTGAATAAAATGTTGTTCTTGCAAAATTATCTCCTGGATTAGTTTAGGAGTTGATTTGTTTTGCACTATGTTTTTTGATTGAGTCAGCCTTAATCCAACCAGGCTTTTCATTCCCATAGCTGGAAGAATCAATTTCCAATTTAGATTTCTCAAGGCAAGCTGAAAAGCCACTTTGGCCTGAGGTACTAACTAAAAGCTACAAAGCAACTTTCTTTAAAATGAGGACTCTTCTGTGATTCTCAAGTTTTCCATTTGTGAAGTAGAATTTTTCCTACTTTTTTTTTTCCACAAAGCTTTACCAGAGGTTATTACAGTTCAGAACTTATTAGGCAGCAAAATAATTAGAGATTTAAGCCTACTAAACATTTTTTTTTTCAAATATCTTGTTGTTCTGCTTTGGTTTTTTTTTTTCTCTGCATCAAAATTTATACACAAGTTGCATCTTAGGAAAAGAGGTGCAATATACTTAATGACATTAACATCTTCTGCTATTTGAATCTGTAGCTTGAAAAGTTTTCTTCCTCTGCAAAATGCAAAGCAAAGGAGTTCAAAACCAAAGGACTTCATCTGTGTGTTCAAGCAGGGTCTGAATGAGACTTTAGGATGAAGACACTTTGTTCAGCAGTCAAGCTGAGGATTTTAGGGTAAAATGCAGCAACATAATTCAGAAGTTGAGTGGCAGATGGCTTCCCTTTTGCAAAGAGAGTCTCCATCTGAGAATACCTAATAATATCTCCAAAAAAAAGAGCTAGTATGGTGGAGGATGAGTTGCAAGCATGCACTGGAATCAGCCAGAACAACTGCTGTGTCTGTTGTAAGAAACAAGGCTCTCCAGCTCATTAGGCTGGAGCTCATGTGCCTGCTACAGTTAGAGCTTGCTTAGCTTGTCCATTCTAAAACCCTTCTGGTTTAAATTGCTCTTAATTCTTCAAAGCTTATGCCTGCTGGGTTAAAGTTAGTGCCAAGCCAGGTGAAATCAAATGAAATTTGCTGAAGGAATTTCTGGAAGGCAAGATGCAGTCTGCTAGATAGTAGTTAATGCTAGATTTGCTGTGGCTGCACGGTTGAGGATTTGATGACTACAGCGACTACAAAAGCTTAAAAACAGCTCATCCTGCTGTCTTGTGCTGTGCTAAAGGAAAAAGGCTTGTGTAGCTGTGCTAATTGTACAGGAATGGTTAAACAGTAAATTGAGAATGGTCTTGCATTATATAATTGCCTCAAGTTCTCTGGGCGTTTTCAAAAAGATACAGTGTCCCAGTAACCAGCTGATGAGCTAGCTCTAAGTGCCTGTCACCCAGCTGCTTCATTTACAAATGACTTCTGAAGCATTCACCTTACTGCTTTACTTTTCACCTCTGTTCCTTTCTACCTGCTCAGTTTCTTGGATCCCAGAAGTACCGAACAGTTGCTTTATTGGACCTCTTGTCTTCTTTGCTACCACAGTCATATTGCTGTTTAGGGTTCTCTGCAAGAGGTTGTGCTCTCCCCACAAAGATGCATTGCTCACAGTCGTGCTTCCCCTGCACTGCAAGCAATCACTTTCCTCCATGCTGCAAGGCTGGCCTGTCACAGTGTCTGGGGAGTTTCCTCTGCAGGGGTCAGAGAGTTAGACAGGTCTCCTTTCATATTTCAGCAAAGTGGTCTTTGCAAGTAGACACAATAGTACCTGTTCCGTACTTACATAGTCTTGCCAGTCTCTGTGTAATTGCACTCTGGGAGAATTAAGTCTGGAAAAACCTCACTGTGTGTTTCAGCCAAGGGCAATAATCTCATATCACTATGCTCATGTTGTCCGTGTTTCCTGGGATTTTGAGCTCCCTTTATCATTTCATGTTTGTTTAAATAGATTTTTGAGCAGAGAAAAAGAACATTTATTTATCCTGATTGATAAGTTGTGATTGGTGAGTTGTGGATTTGAATTCCCTATTATTCCCTATTATTCCATTATTATTCCCTATTTATTAAAAAAATTATTAAAAAGCTCCTTTCTGTGTCCCCACATTTCTTCATCTAGTCTGATCTGTCAAGCTGTGGATCAAACTTCCTTAGGGAAATTAAGAAATTCCGGATTAGGTGACTCCTTCTCCCCTGCTTGAACATATTACACTTTTTCAATGGAATTCGTCTCTTTTCACCTCCAACTGCACACCCGCCCATCTAAATGTAATCATGGCTGCAAAATTACCCTGTGATAGCATCAAGCAGAGGAACAACCCCTGGCATTTCCATGAGAAAGGGAAGGCCTTGTCGGATCTTTCAAAGCACTGCTGCTCAATCAGGGATTTTTGGAGGCTGCCTTGCCGTCTCTGAGGAAACAGCCTTACGGGTCCAGGGGAGCTTTGTAATATCAGTTGGTTATGAAATTGGAAAAACAACTGGGAAGCAGGCAAGCCGAGGTCCCTGCTCCTTGCAATTGGCATTTGGATGTGTCTAGTGGGCACTGTCAAGGAAATGGGAGCCTTGATATTTGTGGTCCTCCCACTCAGCCAGTCAGGTGCTCTGCAGATGTGGATGGTCTCTCCTTGCTCCAGCTCAGTCATCCTGTCTCAGAGAGCAGAACTACAGTAGTCACAGCTTTTCCAGATGTTGGAAGCTGCAGTTCCCTAAAGGATCATATGCATGTGCATATTCTTTGCTTCCCAAAAGTCGCTCTGGGATCTACATTTCATCAACTGCAGCAGGCCACAAAACAGGAAGTTGAAGAGCAATGGACTGCTGTGCTCATATTTTGTCCTGTGCAGTGTAGTGGCCGGGAAGGTGCTGGGCAGCTGAAACATGAGGGTGATGGGACTGGCCCTGCTTTTGTTAGGCTGTTTTAAGCCCAAAAAAGACAATTAACAACGGTAACTAAGGAGAACTTCATTGAGCAGCTTGTAATGAAGTGAAAACAGATTTGCTGGCAGCAGTGTGGGGTTGTGGGGTGGGGTGGGGTTAATACTTTGCATTTGATTAGTGAATGAGATATTCCTCAATTGAAACCTGAAAGTGCTGGCATATGGAAGGATGATGAGGGAAGAAGGGTTCTTCTTTAGTAGCTATTTCATCTGTGTCCTTGCACTGATCATCTTCTATCCCAGAAATTCTGACAAATTTCACATCACCCCTTTGGCCAGTACCATGAATGTGCACTGTTGGAGTACCAGCCACCAACCTGCATACAGCAGCCATGGGCAGTCAGTTTGGTAGACCCTGATGTCTTTCAGAGTCACTCCTTTTTGATAGGTTTTTTTCCCCTCTCCTGCAGCTTGTGGAGAGACCTTGCAAGATTCAACAGGTAATTTCTCAGCCCCTGGCTTTCCAAATGGCTACCCCTCCTATTCCCACTGTGTCTGGAGGATCTCGGTGACCCCAGGGGAGAAGGTAGGTGCCACAGCAGCACAAGGTATACTCTGCACTTCCCTCATGTCAGGTTTTGCCTGTGATGACAGTGTTAGAACGTGCCAGATCTCTGCATGCCTGGCGTGCAGGAATGGAGCCTGGAAAGGCTCCTGAGCACCACTCAGGAGAGAGATGGAGTCAGGAATACATGATTTTGAGGAGAGAGGTGGTGATGCTGGAGCAGAGCCCCTCACATATCTGGGCTGTGTGTTGATTTCTGATCCTCCCTCTCAGTTTGAGACTAAACCCTGCATGGACATTTCCTGCCACCTGTTAGCTTTGACGAGCACGCATTCCAAAGCCAGTCAGATGAGTTAGATAAAATGTGCTGCAATGTGGGGTCCTGAAGGGAGCTGAGGAGCCATGAGTGACATCCGTGGCCTGCCCCTGTCATGCAGGCATAATGTCCCTGTCAGGGAGCTCCCACTTCCTGCCTTGAAATGCCAAGCCCCGCTGCACATCAATCACCCACCCTGTCCACTTTCCTCCCAGCTCCTTTTGTTTTATTGATCTTCCTGTAGAAATGAAATCTTTCCTTAATCCAGCAACACCAGCCCTTCAGGCCTGTCACGCCATACCAGGCTGCAGGAATGAGCAGCCCACTCCTTGGCAGAGTGACTTTGCTGAGGATCACCCTCAAGACACGCTTAAGACTCAGACTCGGACAAAGAAGCGCAGAGCTCGTTTGTTTTGCAGCAGCTGCCTGGCTCCGGGACCTGTGTCTGTCACCTGCAAGCCCAGTCCCATGCCATGCTGAGCTCCTGCCACCAGCTGCAGGGAGAGCATCGCTGGGGCAAGAGGGCCAAGAGCCGTTCAGGTTTGACAACTGTAGCACTGAGAGTTTCGTGGTGTCAGTCTTACTATAAACTCTCCCTTTGCTTCTCAGCCTCTTCAGAGTTGTGTCGGGAAGGACCCGGGACTAATTAATGCTGAACCACTAATGTTAAAAAAGGAAATAAAGAATTGATTTCAGATTAAATGCTTCAATTTACCTGTTTAATTCAATGCAGTGGTTGGTGCAAATTGTTGCCCTGAAGTGTTAGTTCAGAACAGATATTGGGCTTATAGCATTCATCTGCATAGAAACAGATGAATCTCCTTTTGCTGTCTAAAGTCAGAATACTGCAGAAAGGTGAAAAAAGTGAGTGACATCATTACAGACTGCACTCTGCACATCAAACCAGTACTTTGGGGGAGAACATCCATTTTAACATAAAGACATTTCTATGACTATGGATGTAAAGGAATTATATGAGTCAAATCTCGCCAGAAAAAAAATGCAAGTACACACCAACGTTGACCTTCATAGGTGACCTCCCAGACCAAGGCCAGTGATCCATCTTAGAGAGGAAGGAGACCAAAATAATAACATTTTAATGCCAAGCTCTGTTTGGTAAAGCCACTGAATGCAATTGCCTCACAATGATGGTGTGAGTCTGATGGTCAGAATGTGGAACCTAATTAGCAAAATTAGATATTTTTTACAAGTATCATTTATATTCAGGTATAGACGCCAAACATGTGTGGTTTGTGACAATGTCTTTCTCTATGATTTTCACATTACTCAAAACCAAAGGGTTTAATTTTAAAAATCCAAATTGGGCTTTTTTTAAAATAACATTTTAGTAACTGAGAAGTATTGAATTTGAATTACAGTTGATAGTAAAGGGCTCTCTGCTGTCATATACTGTCATGGTTTCATTAAAACATCGTGAGAAGCCTTTCTTTTTTGAGAAAAGGTGGTGTACAAATCCTACAAATGGCCCAACTGCCTTTGCCTGTATACTCACTTAGGCAGCACTGTAGTGAAAATGAAACATGAAGCAATCTGTAGAGTCTTCTCTTTAAAGTAACTCCCTCCCCAAAGAGAAATGTGCACTCTCTGCTTTCAGATTATGTTAAATTTCACATCGATGGACTTATTTAAAAGTCGCCTTTGCTGGTATGATTATGTGGAGGTGCGTGATGGCTACTGGAGGAAGGCTCCATTATTGGGTGAGTAGCTATTTCATTTTAATTGCACTTTGTGTATTCTTCTTGATGCTTTGGAGAGTGGGTGGGGAAAACAAACAGAAACAAACTTTCCTTTACTTGGAAGGATCGTAGGTCCCGCCAGTGCACTGGCCATCCCTTGGTATCTCCATCCAGAGATGTCAGTGTGCTGTATGCACTCCCAATGATCCATGCTCCAAGCCCTGTGGTCACAAAGGCTTTATTCCTTCCTTTTCCAGCTTGAGAAATGAGGCAGGGAGGGAAGTGAGCCAGGGCCCTGGCTGGGACTAAAAATGTGGTCTCTGGAGTTTTGTTATTGCTCTTTCCTAAGTCCAGGGAAGAGCTGTCAGGCAGTCAGAATGAAGCAGCTGCACAGCTCCTGACCCAAGCTCCTGCCATTATTTCTCATGAATTTGTGTTTACAAATAGACAGTACTCTGTACTTTGAACCTCTGTAGTCCTAGCAGGGAACTTGCTAGACTGTGCCATGTCAAGTTGTGCAAGGACTCCACTCTGCTTCTGCTCCCAGAGATCTCTAGGAAGTGCAGCTCCTCTGTGTCCACCCTGTTTCTCTGCCTTCTGCTATCATAACTGTAAGTCTTCTGTCACCTTGAATGGTTCAAGAGTCCCACCTACTTTGCCACTGCCTCTGATCCTGACCTCATTCCCTAAGCTTGGTATCCCAAACATGTAAAATACGGCGCTGCAAACAGCCCCTTCTGCCTAAAAGGAAAGAAGCAATCAGGTTGGGCATCATCCCCAGCTGTGTTAGAGGTGCTGCACCCTGTGCTGCAGCACAGGACTGGGCTAGTGAGCATTGGGTCAGAGGGCTTGGGGAGGTTTGGGTGCTCTCCTTGGCCCCACTGGACATCCTAGCCCTCGTACCAGGTGAGGTGCTGAGCCTGAAGCCATGCTGCTTCCCAGGTTTCAGTGGGCCTACCTTTCAGGGCAGCTGGCAGCTGGTTTTACTGTTTACTGCCTATTTTGGGGTTGGCAGCCTAAACTGCTGTTCTCTGCTGCGTATGCGTCAGGTAACATTGCTCCAGCAGCTGCAACTTAGCTCCTCGTTATTTTTTTTTTCTGCTGAGTAATTTAAAGGTACTTCAGAAGCCAAGCACCTCCCCGTCCCCCTAGTGCAGGTGGGCTTGGGAGTGTTTCCATCTGGAAGGAGACGCTGCATGAGTGGCCATGGCTCCCGCATGGGGCTGAGCCCATGAAATTAGGTCAGAAGAGGCAGACAGACGGCAATCCAGCAGGGGGTGAGGAGGGGGATTAGTGTGAATTGTGAAAGCACGGGCTTCTTGTGGAGAGAAAAAATACATGTGTGCTGCATATTTTCCCAGGGAAGTGTGTGAAAACCCAGCCTTTAAATGGTGTATAACTTTTTATGAATGGGCCCTTTATCACACTCTGAGGGGCTTGCTCATTCTCGTTCCTCATCTGTGTTTCCTCTTCTTGACACCCTTGTTAAACTCCAAGTCTAAATCCAGGAGGAAGTTGCTCAGTGACCCTAGAGGAAGAAGCTTTGCAGTGCTGATGCTGTTTTTAGCATCCCCTGTGGGAGTGGAGATAGGGGATGCTATTGATATGCTGCAGGGCTGTCACACTGCCCCAACAGCACTGGGCAGGTTAGGGGCACAATAGTAGCTGAGTGAAGCTGGGTCCGAGATAATATTTGGATGGGTGACTCTGCAAGGGAAAAAAAGCTGGTAGTGAAACTGCTGTTCCCAGCCAGTTAATGGGTAATATGATGCTGTCTTGAAGGTAAAGCATTAACCAGGTTTTTACCCAGTGGGAGTTGTTTAAAGATGCCTTTGCCTGGTGCTGGAAGGCCAGGATCCCTATCACTGCTGTCCTGACTGAATTCAACCTGAAGAACTGCTCTTTGCCTCTGTCAGATTCTGACTGGGATTCAGTTGGACAGGGTGCCAAGCCCATGTTGAATTCAGTGTATAGCCCTGCTGGTGTCAGCTGAAGTAAAAAACTGTGTTTGCTCTGTGCAAGCTCCTGACTCAAGTGCAGGTGCCTGCCTATCAGTGCATACTTGGTGCTTGCTCTGTTTCTGTGAGGAGCTCCTGGCCTTAATAGAGGAGCACTGAACTGGGGTTGTTGAGGTTGTCCAGGCTGCAGATGCCATCTGCAGCTGTTCTGTTTCAGGATTCATTCCTACTGACAAAATTTGGGAGTTTACCAGTGCTGGTACATGCCAGAGAGCTCAAAGCTAGGGCAGTCATGGAGCAAAATAGCTTCTGGTCTCTGTCTTGAAAGAAATTAAATGACTGCAGAAGCTTAACTGGGATTTGTTGAGCAGAGAATGAGATAAGTGATCTTTTTCTCATCAGCATGGCCATGTCCTGCCCTTGGTTTGACTTGGAGTATTCGCTCCTGGGTGCAAAGTGCTGAAGGAGTTTTCAAGGTTTAGCAGGTAGAAAGGACATTCCCTAATGCCACATCTCTAAAAGGACAGGGGGATGCTTCCCCACCCTGGTAGCACATTTGCTCAATTACATGATCAAGACAAGAGCCCTTTTGAATTTACCAAGGCAATAGAAGCTTCATCTGTAACTGGATTCTGCTCCCACCTGAAGAGAACTTTAATTCACTTAATAATGGAAAGCAATATGAATTAATGAAGGGGGGACACAGAAACTTATTCAAAAGCACAACTGATGGGAGCGAAAGGGTGTTTACACAAGCACACTCCTTTACCAAAGACTCTTTGCTTTTCAGAGTCACAGGTGCCTGTTATGCTGTGCTGTCTCTCAGGAGATTGTAGAGATCTTTATTGTCGCTTTCCTGCCTTCTAGGTAGATTTTGTGGTGACAAGATTCCTGAACCAGTAATCTCCACGGACAGCAGGCTGTGGATCGAGTTCCGGAGCAGCAGTAACATCCTGGGCAAAGGCTTCTTTGTGGTCTATGAAGGTACAGCCCTTAGCCAGAAGTCTGCATTGTACGGAGCAGACGGAACAGGAGGCAGGGGTTTTATGGGATCAGCAGAAGTTCAGCTGCACCGTGTGGTTAGATACAGCTATGCCCTTGTTTTTGTGGGAATTGGCAGATTTTGTGGCTTGTTTCAGTAGACAAGGCATGGATTTTCCTACTAGATTATCACATTTTGGGGGGCACAACAAGATGGTAACACAAAGCAATAGCTTCCATACTTAGACCAGATTCTGTTTGCTCTAACCAGCCCCTGCAAGCAGTGATGTGTGGAGCAAGAGTCTCTTTCAGTATTTTAACAGGCAAAGTTCTGTTTGGGATCATACATTTTATATCACTTAATACAGATTGTCTTGGGGTGTTTTTGTTTGTTTGCTTGGGGTTTTTTTTCTCAAATTCAAAAATAAGTCTTTTGTTTCTCCTTTGTATGTTTTACTTACAGAAAATTGGAAATTAGCATGTCAGATTTTCTAGAGGTCAGGTATTTTAGAAACTTGCATAGCACTGAGATGATGAAACCACTTCAGAGGAGGAACAATACTACCACAGTCATTAAAAATCAGTAACTTCCCTTTTCCATATATGCTTGGTGTTTTTTTGCAGTAATGATTCTAAAATGTATTAAAAGCCCTCATTGTTTTCTGGGCAGCAGGCATTTTTCTTAGAAATACCTGTGTTGTCAACAGTATTGAGGTTGACTGTATTGATACCGACATTGCATCATCTTCTTTCTTCAGCCACAGGAACAAGCATAATGCTGGAAGCCCAGTGCCCAAGTGTCCCATAAACTCATGAATAATGATACTAACAGAGGGAAGTGAAGCAAACATGGGACTGTTGAGGAAGTGCAAATAAAGCATATGAGGATTTCACAGCAGTTTGGGGCTAACAAATCTGTTTCACAGGAGAAATATCTGGTTTCTGCAGGAATTGTTGCCCCAGAGACAGAAGTAGCTTGCCTAATGTTGGGTTTTTTTAAACATCTTTCCTGAAAAGCAGCTGTTGCCTGGACCATGTGGTTTGTAACACCCCCTTTATGGTAGTTTGTTGGAATTAGAAGTGACCAAATTAGCATGTTTGGCATCATCCTTCATATTGCTAAATAGTATTGGAAAAAAAATTACGTTGGCTGCATTCCAAAGTCACTTTGCAAAGTGACTTTGTTTTCCCTTGACAATTTCCCATATTTCCTGTTGATTAATAAATGATCCCTAAAGATTCAGTAAATATGAGCTTGCTTCACTTGATTTTTTAATAGAGCAACGGAAGGTAGAATGTGCATCTAGTGGTCAAACAAACTCCAAGTTCATATTTTCCTGCCTCTTCAAGAGTAGCTTTTTATATAACCCTTTCCTACAAGAAATTTCCCATTGTAAGACTGTGAAATCCATGGCTGTGCCTGAGAGCAAGCACAGAGTATGACTGGTGTAAACCAGCTTGTGCTGCAGACACAGTGATGGCTCATTGCACAGTCACTCTTCTCTCTGGATGATGAAGGGAATGCTTAAGCATTGGATATCTCAGCCTCCTCTTGTAAGAACAGCAGGTAGAGAGATTATCTGCATGTCTCTCCATAATTTATTTGCTGAAATAGGAGATTTTCCAAAAATCTTCTTTAATCCCTATTTCCCTCTTAAGCAAGTTCTGATAATGTCTGGTTTCTTTTGGCCTTTGAAAAGTGGCTTGCTCAGGTGTTTTGTGACTTCTGTGCTTAGGCAATAAAGATAGTTTTTATTTCCAGGAGGGATTGCATATAAGTGTTTAATTTTCTATCAGTTTTTGTCCAAAATCTTTCTCTGTTGCCATTAGTTCCTCTTTTTCTTTTGAACTCCTCTCTCAAATTTAGCACTGCTTCTCTGTCTTCTGCTTTAGTGACAGTGCAGATGAATGCTCATGCATCTGAACTTTTCTGGAAACTGTGGGTGAGGACTGATTTTTGGACTTGGATTCCTCCAAGTCTTGGCTCTAAATTTTTCAGAAGACGGGAGGAAAGAGGCAGAAGCATGCAGCCACATGACAGTAGAATTACTTGATCCTAAATGACAGTTTATGTAGTGAAAGTGTCCTCTTAGTTCAGTCATTCTGTTCCCTTTCCTTCATGAGATTTAAGATGGGAAGATGTTGGTGGTTTTGCCCTGCAGCACTGCTGACAGCCCCGAATGCGCCGTCATTATCGTCTTCTCAGGCTCTATCCAGAGATGTTCTTTCCATTTTGCAGTAAGGCTCTTCCGAGTATAGTTGACACTCAGCTATATGTCAGTGTCAACTTCTGCAGTGGATAGAGAAAATATTATTTGTTAGCTGTCAGTTTCATGGCTCTTAGAAAAAACAGTCCTCTGCTCTTGAAGGCCGCTTTCTGTTGGGTGGGAGAGACAGTTCTTTAAAGGGTCCGTCAGAGGTTTTCTCAAGCAGCACTTGTAGCTCTGAACTTATGATCTCAAATTGCAATCTAAATTGTGCTCTGCAGCTGAATTTTTGGGTGCAACTTTTTGGTGCTGCTTTAGCACTGATTCTGTAAGAAAGAGGTTAGCTGCACTAATGAAGCAGTGCTTTTAACTCGGTTACATTAACAGCTTGCCATGTAAGACCAAGACAGTGTTACCCAATGCAAGCAATCTGCAGGACACTACCTGGAGACCCATATCTGAATTGCTAATGCAATGCCTTGTGGGGAGAAGCCAAGGGTGAGGATGGTTGATATCTGACAGGTGTCATTGCAGTAGCATCTCTCTTGTACTTTCTGCTGGTGTCTTTGTTTCCTTGACTTTAGGCACAGCCAAAACATTAATGTGTTTTGTAGATGTGTGTGGTGCATCATGGGTAACACAGGTTTTAGCCTGTGATCTTACTTTCATTTTTTACATAGTCTTGCAGACAATTTTGCTTAGCTGCTGTTGTCTTCAAGATCTTTACTAGTTTTGTATTAAACTAGATTTCCATTAAATTTTCTATTTTGGTATTTAAACTTACTCTCACATTTGGCACTAAAACTTAATTTTTCATGCACAGCAGTCAGCCTGATGGTCTGGTGGTGAACAGCTCAAGTTGTGCTTGTTAATATTGCCATCGTGTGGCTGGATTAGATTTGCAACTTCTCCTCTCCCCCACAGCCTCACCTCCAGCTTTTCTCGGTCCTTAGTGCTGGTAGCAGGTTTCAAGCAGATATGAAGGTGAGCAGGAGTATGAGTGACACAAATTTATAAAAAATCTCTGTCCCAGTGAGCTCACCTTCTGAGGACATTAGGACAGCAAGATAGGAGACACTGTTATAAGACAAAATGTTAGATTTGTAAAAACGTCTATGACTTGTGTGTTGCCTTTGTAGAGCAAGCAATACTGAAGCAGATTTGATGAGAAAGGTGCGTGTGGAGCGGGCTTTACCTAGAGAGAAATTTGCAATCTCGTGGGTTTGCTGTTTCTTTTTTATGAAGCTATTTGCGGTGGAGAAATACACAAAGATGCTGGCCAGATCCAATCTCCCAATTATCCAGATGACTACAGACCTTCCAAAGAGTGTATCTGGAAGATCACAGTTTCTGAGGGTTTTCACATAGGAATCACATTCCAAGCCTTTGAGGTGAGAAATGTCATTGCATATTATATTACAGATATTATTTTGCCTCTACAAACCCTTTAAAATGAAGAGGAAAGTAATAATAATAATAATAA